>ML789489.1:267037-279671 GCA_009831015.1 Picea engelmannii | reverse complement strand
TGCTAATATATTCTTTCAGTATGTTTGGGTTCACTTTGGGTTACCCACATCCATTATTTTGGATCGAGGTACTCGATTCCTTGGGGATTTTTGGATAAGCTTGTGGATAATGATGGACACCAAGTTGAAGAGGAGCACTGCTTTCCATACACAGACCGACGGACAAACACAGGTTGTTAACTGAACATTGGTACTTTTTCTTCGAGGCTACTACAACAAGCATCCCAAGTTATGGGATGAATAGATACCCTATATACAACATGGCTGCAATCGAGCCTTTCATTCCTCCACTCAATCTTCTCTTTTTGAGACATGTTTTGGGTATTTGCCTAAGGTTCTTTTGGACTTGATGTATGGGAGAGATGTCGATTCAAATGAAGAAATAAATGAATATAGATACCACAAGTTCATTCAGAGGATCCAATAGGTACATAGAGAAGTCATGGAACAATTGGATAAAATTCAAGCACAATATAAATCTCGGCATGACAAACACAAGATTGTTCATTAGTTCTAGGTTGGAGACCAGGTATGGATTCACATCAACAAGGAGATATTAAAGGGTGAAGGCAAGAAACTGAAGCCCATCCAGTATGGACCCTTCACTATTTTGGAGAAAATTGGTACCAATGCTTTTTGTCTAGATCTTCCACCTTATATGCAAATCTACTCAGTTGTAAATGTGGAAAATTTGAAACTTTTTGAGCCTCCCATGATCATGGATCAGGGTGAGGAAGTTTCAATACCTTGAGTTGATGAGTTTTCTCCTAAGTACTTGGATGATTTGAAGGAAGATATCATCTTGGACATCAGGAAAAGGACTTCACGCAGGGGCGATGTTGATTATCTTCGAGTGGGCTTAAAGGGCACACATCCAAGCAAGACAAAGTGGATTGAGAAGGACAAGGTGAGGGAACTCTTCCCTCACTTATCTGTTGATTGATGAAATCTTTTGGTGGTCCAAAAATCTTTCAGTGGGAAGGCGTGATCCAAAAAGGATCTAGAGGAGATTAAGGATAACTTAGAATTCGTAGAAGCAACTCAAGAAGCTCAGAATGGCCTCAATAGACAGAGAAAGGGAAAAAATTCAAATTCCTCAAAATTCAATGAAATTGGCATCATCGCGAAGAGTGTGTCACAAGATTTCCAATGATGTAAACGGCTCGTCAAACGAAGTTATGGATCAAAAAGATATTCACGATCAAAGTTTTGGTCAACCTAGCCCAATCAACAGGGATGAGTCAACATCCGTACTACTTACGTCAACACCAGTGCAAATGACGTCATCGTCTATACAATATACATGACACATGTAGAGGGTGACATGTGTCATGCAGATGTCAACATGGTGACATGGAAACACCAGAGGCTGCCATGTGTCACTCATTTTTGGACTCTTTGGAAAAATCTGTGGACCAATGAAAAGGTGCCATGTGGCAGTCTGTATAGCCACGTGACAACCAATATAGCCACCTATTAGGTGACATGGCAAGATGACAGAGAAATATGATGTGGCAATGACTGTGCAAGAAGTGGTGACGTAGACAAATGAAAGGCCGCCATGTGGCAACAAAAAAATTCATAAGGACGCCCAACATCTAGATTTCCAAAAATTGGTGGGGTTGGCTGGCGCCAACCCCCAATATGCCAAATTTGATAGGATTCTGCAAAATCTGGCTAGATATAACCACACCACCAGACTTAACCATATCCGCCAAAGGCTCCGCCAACATAACTGTATCCGCCAAATCTATCAACCATATATGTATAACGTTGTAACCATATGCCAAAAATGGGAGGCCCGTGGATTCGACCTTGGGATCTCCCCTATTACCTCTGCCTTTTCAATGTCTACCAACCATTTGGGATGGGGTGTGACTTGGTAAATTCTACCCCCTTTATTACTTAAATGTTTCTTTTCGCTATCCTACGAGGGTCAGACCAGGGCACGGTCGTACGCACATGGCACAAATTTTGAGATAGATTCGCATGAATTAATTGCAGGTGCAGGCACTGAAACTAAGGTGAATTTCCTCAGGGGCCTGTAAGTGCTAGACTCAAATTGAGGTATGGAGATAGTCGTTTTTGGGAAATCTGAGGCCATGAATTCAATGGTGTTGTTTGTTTTTTTATCTGAGCAAATTTTCTGTAGCTTAACTCCAAAATGAGGTATACTTATGTAGTTTGCCAAATTATTTTGTTGAGTTAATAAAAAGGCCTACCCATTTGAGAGTAGGACCTGAAGATGTAGTCCACCAGGGACGAACTTCGTTATCAAGTTTTTGTGTTCAGATTTGATGCTTATGTCTCTTCATTATTGAGCTTTTCCTTCTTTATGGTGCACTTTAATTTATGCTCATTTAATACAATTATTTATAAGTCACCTCGATGAAAAGATCCTGGATCATGCCACATCTCTTCTCATAGATTAGCTACCGCCATTCGAGCAAGATTGTTTTCATTCTGCATTTTACAGTTTCAACATATTTCTTATTTAATAGGAGTTAAGTTCCACTGTATCTTTATTATTGTTCTCTATATATCTGTGTTAATTTTATAGATCTATGTTTCATTTCGTTCCGCTCATAAATCTGGATCACATATGGTCCTACTAATGAGGTGGGACACATTTAAATAATTCATCAAAAGGACATGAACACAACCTTAAGCCACATCTACTCCTTTGCATGTATAAATCATGTGGTACTACTAATGAGGTGGGCCACATCTAAATAATTCATCATAAGGACATGAACACACCTTTGATAACATCTACTCCTTTGCATGTATAACTCATGGGGTCTTACTAATGAGGCAAGCCACATTTAAATAATTCATCTAAAGGATAGAAACACAACCTTCAACCACATTTACTCCTTTTCATGTATAAAGGATGTGATCCTACTAATAAGATAGACCACATTTAAATAATTCATCAAAAGTACAAGAACACAACTTTCGACCACATCTACTCCTTTGCATGTATAAAGCATGTGACCGTACTAATGAGGTGAGCCACATTTAAATAATTTATCAAAAGGATAGAAACACAACCTTCAACCACATTTATTTCTTTACATGTATAAATATGTCATCCTACTCATGAAAGAGGTGGGCTACATTTAAATAATTCATTTAAAAGATAAGAACACAAAGTTTTTCTATATCAACTTCTTTGCATGTATTAAACATGTGATCCTATTAATTTTATTTAGTTAGTAACACAACCTTCTAAGTATAAGATAGGAAACATCTACACCCTTGGATGTATAAAACATGTGATCCTATTAATTTTATTTATTTGAAGATGTGATTTTTATATTAGGCAAACATGATATGCCTCTTCAAAATGGAAAAGTTGGACTTGCTTTGCATAAGGAGAATACCAAAGATTGATGTTAATTTATTAGTCCCTACCCTTAGGGCTCCACGGACTAATAATAATTGATTTTCCAATGTTTTATTAGTCTGGAACGAAAACCAATGAATTTAACCAAATTTTAAGCAATGTCATGCAATTTTTCAACGCTCATTTGGTTTTTAGTCCAAATTTTTAACTTTGAGGCCTTATTTGGCCTCTTCCCGAAAAACCCCCAAACCAGATATTGGCTTAAAGAACTTTTAGGTGCATATTTCAGGAGTAAGTTTGTCGAACTCAAGTAATTCTAGAACTAAGTCTAGCATTAGATCTTGACATTAAATGTTTCCAATCTTAACCATTAGAATTCCCTTGACTTGCCACCTTATTGGAATTGTCACACGTTGCCTGTTGTGTTGAATCATTGGTTGTTCGCATGTTTCCCATGTGTTGCATCGCTCCCACTTCTCTTCTTACCTCATATTGCTTGCAATATGCAATTTTTCAACCACTTATTCCTGCAATTTGAACTGAACTTTCAGATTGCCACCTATATATTAAATAGAAAGAGATTCTACCTTTCTCCAGGAGAAAATTTGGCCCGCAATTCTATTCTGGTAAATTTGGACTCTAGAAGGCTGGGTTTGAGGTTGCTCTCTTATTGCTCATGGTTGGTTCTCCCCGACGAATGCCTGCAGTGGTCCCAACCCATGTTTTCAGGGCTTGACGAATACCTGCAGCGGTCCCAACCCAAGTTTTCAAGGCTCCTCACTCACTGAACCATGGATCTGTTCTCGTGGGCCTCCTGCAATTTTGCAATATCTATTTCATGGAGAATTGACGAGCTTGAGAAAGAAATGATTGATTCCTCTATCTGGTAAGTCTCTAAATTATATTTGTTTGAATATATGATCAAACTAAAAATAAAACATCAGGAAACCTGAATAATTAGGCTTCTATGAATTTATCACTTACAATTTAATTGCGAAGGGCAAGGGGGAAATACGACATACGCTAATCACTTTCAAATTAGGGTTTTACATGTTGGATATTAACTGCACCAAACCCCGATGTAGTCATTTTATTAGTTTTCAATCGATGGATAAATCCACCCCCCATGCCTCTGCTGGATCCCCTCCCGTCATCTCTACTTCTGCTACCTTTGATGCTTATATTCCTGCGGGTGAAACTCCAATTGGATCTGATTCTAGGTAATCAAATGGATATGGGGCTGTAACTTATGTTTTTTCAATGGGCACTACTCATACTGGTATTGATACTAGTACTGCTGCTCTTTGTCTTTGGACTGGAACTAGTTTCCCCCTTACCGGTGATGTAGCTTCTTTCTTCTGTGTCGTAGCTTATTGTTGTCCCATACCGGTAACTCGCTCTGGATCTAGCCATCTCTACACCACCTTTCCACTCTTAAATTTACCACATTGATAATCTGATTTGGTTCTCATGCTTTAGTTAGGTGTGACTTTGTGGATTAAGGCTTCATTGTTTCATATTCTCTAGGTGCATGAAAAGATCAATAACATAAGTGACAAAGCAAGCCTCCCCACTAGTTGGAGTTTGATAGGCGAGCTATAACTTATGATATTTATTGCTACGATACATGCCATGACACAAACCACTTATGGAATTTACACTTACCGAAAGATATATTAAGAATAGAGGAAGCCAAAAGCATACCCAAAATATTTGGTTGGCTTCCACCACCTTGGGGGATTTGGGAGTTGCAGTGATGTCCCATTCATTGCTCTTTTCAATATAAGACTGGATTTTGAGGCATGTATCTCGCCTGGTTCACTTCCACTCTTAAAAAATCATCGTCGATTTCGATCCCCCGATGAATTGCACTCATTACATGCCCACCTGACTTCACACATGCTCCCTGCACGTGAAACCAAATCCACAACGACAATGCCCAACCCTGCTCACACATCCTGCGTCACCCAACAACTCTGATTGTAGATGTATATCAATATTCCCTCCACTTATAAAATTCCCATACACCCTTCCTAGTTCTCAACATAGATCAGATCCTTGCAACGAGTTTCTTTTCTAGTAATTTGATCGACAAGGATGTCTGCATCAGACAGAACTAACAGTGTCATATTCAAGTCCCACCGACAACACATGTTGAGGAAGATGACTGCCATGGAGTTTGATAAGGCATTCCTATATCAGCTGGTGATGCAGGGGAAATCATAATCTTCAAAGACTTTTTATTATTTCTTGGTCGTGGAAACCATGAGAGACAGAAGTTCGTGGAAACCTCTCACACCTTAACCATAATCCATAAATCATGGCTGGAAAACACTGTGTCTCCAGTTAGCACCAAAGAAATTGAACCTGAAAAAATTTGGACAAGATAGTTGTGGAAGCAAATCCATAGCTACAGGCTCTATAACCATCCTTTGCTTTGTAGTTTGTGGATAATTTTTTGCAGCTAAACAAACTCAAATTTTGTTTTGTAGGAGCAAATGGAGTCATAGTCTGGGTGGCCAAAGATGAAGTTGAAGACGCACTAGTGACGGGGATCTTCCTTCCCCTTCTACCTCTATAGATTGAGCTAACTAGAGTCCTATGTGAAACTATACCCATGTCGATGAGACTGTCGCAGGTTGATGTGACTCATGGACAACACATGGAATTTTCTGCAGAGTTACCCACTCAACATCTAGCATCAATATTGATTTATGGAAAATGAGTTGCATGGAATCCAGATGTGTAGTGGAGCTACTACATAGATCTATGTGTTACATAGAAACACATGTAACACATAGATCTATGCAGTATATTTATTATATTCAAAGCACTTGTCGATTATGATCTAGGGCTGGTTTGTATTGCATGGGCGTGATAGAAGCCAATTGTTGGTTAAAAGGTGTCGGTTGTTGCTGAGATCTTATATGTGTTAAATTCAAAGAAGTGATATTGATGTGAATTAGATGGTTCTTGTGGTCTGATGAAGTTGTGCAAAACAAATAATAATGTTCGCTTATAAGGAATTGCCTAGTTATCTTGTTGATTTACTTTCCTTTTTTACAACTCTTGTGCTTTTTTTTGTTTTTACCTTGGGTTACTAGGCAGTTAATTAATTTGAAATGCATTTCCATTAATGGTATTGGAAAGAATGCTTCGTTGTAATAATCATTGTTGTCGAAGACTAGGTTTTATTTGATAAGTAAAGTCTTATCTAATTGAGCAATATTTATGTGATAGTCCCGAAGACTTCATATCAGCCTTAAATCGACCATTGAGTTTAGGACTAATCGACGTTTGAAAACCTAATCTTGTTAATAAATTAATCTAGTATAAGGCTGCCAGATCTCACCTTCCACTTTAGTTAAGACATTTAGCATTGTTCTGAAAACCATATTGCTTTGTTTTAAAAGTAGACAACAAGCTCCTCTACCTTCTGGGCAGGGACTTGTTGCTCCACAACCTCCCTTGTTTAAAGGGAGTTTTTGATACAAGGGGAGCATGAGAAATCCACCCAAATTTAGAATGTTGGGTTCCTTTTGGGAAGGGGGATATTATAAGTTTTATGTTATCGAGTGCATTACAAAAATGATGATAACATAAGTATAATAGTTTTGGATGTGGATAAAAGAGAAGGTGAGTTATTTGAAACAAATGGAAGAAGGTAAATGATAAAATGGCAAGTTACTTATCTTATGTTTATGTTTTACATAATGAATCTTTACAAAGTTGAAATGTTTATTTGATTTTATACTATTTTATGGATACATAAGGAAATTCAGAAATGCCTTCCATTAATACTTTTTTTCTTTACAATGTGGAAGTGACTCCACCATGGGTCTCATTATATGAATAACAAACAAGAAAATGGGAGAATGGTGGGACACAATTCAAATGGTTAAATGATAAAAGCATGTAAATGAAAATACACCAATAACTTAAATTTTTTAAGGCGGCCTGGGCAAGGCAAGGTGTCGGTAGGAAAGGCACAAGGCAAAGCACCCGAAGGCAAGGCAAGGTAGTGCTAGGCAAGAAGCCGATCCAATTGTCGGATAAGGAGTGAAGGTGGTCACAATTTAACTTTTTTAATATGGCCTAGGCAAGTCAATACAAGGAAAGGCTCCAAGAGAAAAGGCAAGGCAAGGCAGTGCTAGGAAAGAAGACAAGTCAATCGTCGACAAGGCAAGGTGTGTCATCTAATTTGTCCCAATAGTTAGAAGAAAGATTGTATGAGACATAAATATGGCTAATCCAGATAGTACCCACATGGTGAATAAGATGTGTACTAAACATAGGAATTTGGTGCAACAATAATGTAATAATCTTAGGGAATTGTTTATTTTAAATTCCATGTTTGATTTATAACATGTATTACATTGTTATTGATCGGGTTCCTATACGTATGACAATGTCCTTTGATTTATTTCTACAAATACATTCATTTCCATCTTTGTGAACATGTGGAAACATTTTTCCACTCAAGAGGTCAAAAATGGACTTCGAGTAAACTAGTCATGTGAGCCCCCATGATCAAAACCTAGTGTTTTATATTATGTTGAAAAGATATGGGATATCATACAAATGGAATTCTCATCTTTCCAATGTGGTATTTATAGGTGCAAGCGGTGGGATACATTTAACCAGATTAATGTAAAGGAAAATCATAATAGTGGGATAATATGTATTATCTCTAGAAAAATGTGAGATGAAATGAAAAAGCCTTATGCTTTTCCAAAACATTGTGACCAAGTGCATTTTTTTTTATGAAAAGGGAAATTATATTTATATTAGAAAAATGTTGTAGCTACACTGTACAACATGAAAATACATATAAAGGGACTATCCAACAAAATTGTTTGAAGTATGTCCAAATATTAGATCTAACATTCTAATACTACATAATATTCCTTCAAAAAGAATTTATGAAATCTACTACAAGTGCACAATTGCACAAAAACTCCTAACAAAAAACAAACTTTAAAATGCATAAAAAATTACTGGATGAGACCAAATTGACTATAGGATTCCTCCTATTGCACTTCATTTGTTGTATAATTTTGGTATATGTTCAACGTCTCCACGTCCTATTGCTGTTGTTGGAAAATTTCATGCTCCTTATCCCTTGTTGACCCAATCGACAACATGGACATTCAGTAAGTTGTGGATTTCATTCTAACTAGGCCATCAATAACTTGTTTGAGAATTTCACATTCAGTCTAAAAATCCACAATTTGTTGTTTTTGGTGGTGAAGGGTCTCCATCAACAAAGTGAATTCAATATCCCTATTAGCTTCCTGAGATTTCATTTTGTTTGAGAATGATGATATTGAGGTTTTGTTGTTGGCAACTTAAGCCTCGTGCCTTCTTAGAAATCACCAAACTTCGAGGTCTCACACAAACAAAATTGTCTAGAATGCCCATGATCCATTAAGATCTCCCAAGATGAACCCAAAGACAACCCTTTTTTATCATTAGCCACATGCCGTCTAGAATTTTTGAAATCACCATCCAACATCCCAACAAGGTCAATAATAGAGGTTTGACCACTTACCTTAGCAGTGGATGGCACCACCAATGATGAACTAAAATGAGATTGGCCCTGTTAAGACCTAGACAAACCCCATTTTATGTGTAAAACCCCTTATTAAACCTTAGATATTGAATTATTACATTTATAGTATTATAATTGTATGTCATCTAGAACCCTTCATGGTACCCTTTCATTATAATTATACCCTTTGTTTCCTCTCTCTCTCTCTCTCTCTCTCTCTACACACACACACACATGCACACACAAGAGAGAGACCTAGTCTTAGGAACATATTATCTCATCTCATATTGTATTCTAAATTGGATATATTGTAAAAGGATGTTTTCCCCTCGAAGTGGACTGTAATCATTGACTTTTTATCATTTTTAAAAGCGCTGGATCATAATATTTGGTATTAGAGCATCAATCATAGGATTTTTCTTCTCCAAGAAAGTCATCTTAGAATTTTATCTATAACTTTTTTTTGGGGACGATTAATATAGCAAAACTTGGAGCATTTTTATAAGACATATCAAGGTATCTTTGGTATTTTTTTTTAGCTTCTAGGTCATTATACGTTTAGAGATATAGCTTATGGAAGATAGGGTTTTTTGACTAGCCCTATAACTAGTCTCAAACATGTGTTCCAGGTAAATGATCATATCTTCTTCAAAGAGGATCCAAATTCTATGAGATATATTTCATTTGAAAGAGGATATTCCATAGTATTTATGGTAGAAATTTCAGAATTAGGTATTAAATATTGGACACATGGAATTATGTACAAGTTCACTCTCTCGCAAAGGAAAAAAATCAGAAAGGTTGGGGAAAGTTACCCTAACTTTCACTTGGCATGTAAAATTTTGGTCAGGCCTGTGGAATTACAAAGAAGACATTTCAGAGTACTATAGGACAAAATTTTAGACTCGAAGGGATCTAAATTTCAAAAATACATCAGAAGGAAGGTCGGCTAGGAGGACAAACTCCAAATTAAGGGTTTAAAAGCTAAACCTCCATAAATCTCAATCATGACTCAAGATGAAATCGACAAGATTTATCGTAAGATGGAAAATAGGATCACTAAAAATGGGGAACAAATGGAACATAAGATGGATGAAACTATTAAAAGAAAAATTGATGAAGTGAAAAACAAGATGGATAAGAAGATAAATGAGAATAATAATGAGATGAAAATAAATATGGATGAAATGGAAAATAAGATAGATAAGAAGATGGATGACATGAAAAATGAGATGGATGACATGACAAATAAGATGGATAAAAATATACAAAAATCCATGAAGGAATTGAAAAATTCCTTGTCTTCCATGATGTTTCATGCTCTAGATGATAGACTCTCTAAAGGAGATATCAAAATGCAAGGAATTCAGGAAAATACAAGTAGTATTTCAGTTGAACAACCTGCGGATAATAAACAATTTTGTAGTGGATTTAACTCTAATAGTGGATTTAATTACGGTGGAGGTCCTAAATTCAACTTTCCCAAGATTGAATTAAATAATTTTGATAAAACAAAGGTCTTTACCTGGGAGAACCAAATAGAGAAATATTTTGAATTGCATAATATTATGGATGATAAGAAAATGATTCACATAGAAACCTTGAAATTTGAGATAAAACCATATCAATGGGTAGTGAAAAGGAAACCCCCGCTTTCTAATTATACTTGGGGTTTATTTACAAGAGACTTAGAAGCACAATATGGGAAAGTGTGGGAACACGACTACTTCATTCATTTGACAGGAATAAAGCACTTAGGTGATATTCAAAATTATAATTCAAAATTTTAAGTATTGGCCACAAGGGTAGATGACATAAGTGATGAACAATTGTTGGAAGCTTACATGAGTGGATTAAAACAAGACATCAAACATGAGATTTTCTTAAGACATCCTACAAATATTATGGAGGCTATGCAATATGCTCGTCATATTCAAGAAAAAAATAAGGCTACACACAAGTAGACCATCAAAGCATACACAACAAGCAAAGATCATTTTGGGGGTCATAAGACAAGCGTACCTCAACCAACAAGGTTGAAACCTCAACACATGGATGAAAGAAGAGAAAAAGGACTATGTTTTAAGTGTGACAACAAGTACAACAAAGGGAATAAATGCAGTGAGAAGAAATTATTCTACATAGACTGTGAAGATGAAGAAGATCGGGAATTAGAACCACCACAAGATCCAGATCTAGAATATACTACTCTAATAATATCTTTCCATGCATTGGATGACATCAGTACTCCATAAAGACTCAAGATACAAGGATACATAAGAAATAAAAAGGTAAAATTATTCATTGATTCTGGTAGTACCCATCATTTCATCAATTACAAATTAGGAAAAGATCGGAATTGCTTTGTATATCCTGCACCAGAGTTTCAAGTTGCACACCCCATTTTCCCCAATATGTACATGTATGTCTAAATGTCACCATGATTCATGGCTAGTATGTTTAAATGTTTTGAACCATGATGAAAAATTAAAATGATAAATGCATTTTGATGAAAATTAAAATAAATTGTTGATGGGTGGAGCACTTACACAGAAATGATGCCATGAGAGGGAATGGTGAGGGGGGATCCTTAGTAGTTGAGATGACCCTTTCTTGGAAGTACCTTGCTGAATTTAAAATATTCAACCCGAAACTATACTTTGTCCTAGAAGATTGATTTACCAGTCAAGCTGGTGGTTGGGTGGTCATCCTTAGAAATCAATGAGAGAATGGGCATAGTACCCATCTGGAAGTTTCTGATATGACCCACGAATTTAGGGGATTTGACCACAAAATATTGCTGCAGAAGGCAAAAAAAGGAGGAAAATCACAGACAAAGGAGAGAGGACACACATGGTTGTGTCTGGAGACCAAAATTTGAGTGGAGAAGAGTGTGAAAAACTCTCTGGTTCTTAGCAAACGACGGGAATTCAAGTTCTCTGTGATCTGGGTAAGAAAAATAACAAATACATTCTCTAAACCAAGCTATTAAACACGATTGCGAATTTTGGGTATTTAGCTGTGCATGATAACTGCTGTGACTTCCTAAGTCAACGACAACCCCCCTTGCTTAGTGGAACATGATATTTATTTTGCTAAATTATGTTGGTGAAGGTGAGTGGTCTTCATCTTTCCATCTCTGTTTATGAGTGAGTATTTCCCTTATGGCACCATCTTCTAGCTAGGGTGTGGCCAACTGCAAGGATGACGAAATACAATTGTGCCTATGGTTGGGTGGAAAGAGGCTCACCCATCAACAATTGTCAATCTATCTTTAATGCTCAAATAAGTGTACCAATAAATTTCATAGGCCATGATAAGTTTCCTAATACTATGGAATTTATACTTTGGCTTATGAAGAATTGATATTTTGTTTAAGTAGTAAAATGTTTTTCTTCATATGCCCGATTGATCGTAAAATATGAAGAGAGTGGTGTAAATATTTATTCTGTTGTTTTCCTCTAGCATTTTCTTCCTTTATAGACTATTGTAAGAAATTATTTTCAACTCTAAGCAAGAACATAGTGCTAGTTGGGAAATTGCAGCTCATTTGTGTGAATATAACCCATGAGTTAGTAGTGAAGACTAAACTGTCATAGTCTTCACATAACCTTTAAAATTAAGAATGTATAGTATCTATTACAATAAATATTTAACATAACTTTGGTCTCATAAGCTTAGGCTAATTAGTAGAGAGGACAAGGTATTTTAACATGAGGAATATGTAAATCAAA
>ML789489.1:220160-230725 GCA_009831015.1 Picea engelmannii | reverse complement strand
CCATGGTTGTAATCTCTCTTTCACATTTAATATGATACAGTAATATGATTCTTTCCTATAAAGCTTGTTGTGTTTTATTGTATGATTCCTTGATCACATACATAGGTTTATATTGAGTTTATGCTATTGCTATCACTTTGGTTGGTTGCGCTCTTTTGCAGGTTCATCATTGTATGAGCATTGGAACGGAGCTGGGATGGCGATGGTGAGAGGAAGGGACATTTAAATGGTATGCCACTCATCCCTCTTTAGTTAGTAAATTCAATATTTAAAACTTAAGGAAAGCGTCATGTTCTGGTGTGTTTTGTTCTAGATTTAGGTGGATCTAGGGAGATCAGTTAGTGTCCACACCTACCGATTATTCTGATAACAATAGTCCATTGGCTACTAACCTCCATTTCCTTGGGCTTCAGCAACAAACCTGATCGGAAGTCTCCAAGCTCTGTGGCAGCTACAGGACTCCTTCCAGGAGTTCTCACTTCCTCCGTGCACTCTCTCACCTAGAGAGAGTCGCTCACAGACTGTGTAACCTGCCTCTTCAACAACAATCACCTCCCTCACACTGGCCAACAAGCCACACACAATCCAGTTGTGTGGCCACACCAGTCAATTGGGAAAAATGGGTATGGACACCCGAAACATAAATGATCAACGCTAAAGCATAGCGCGGCTATGCGATTACAAGATGCGTTGAGCTTACCAGCTAGCAACATAGGATGCACGACTCAACAATTACGAGACATTCAGTTCTTCGAACCAGCAATAAGGAACAGAGTCACCGCTCTGGTTTCATAAATGCATAAGGTGTACAGAGGTTCCATCACAGAGGTCAAATGCGTACAGATGGAGGATGGAGGAATTGGAAGGTCGAACCCCCGATTCAGGTGATGGTTGGAGAAATGCCCACCCAACTCCTATGCAACAGTTGACAGAAATGGCAAGAGAACCCCCAACACGACTCATTTTCTGGATTAAATCGCATGCCCCTGGGTCGAAACATGTCGCCCATGAAGCTGCATGCGTCCCTCCCCAGGAATTTAGGACAAAACATAGATTTCACATGGCTTTTGGGATAATATTAAAATATTATTCCCAAGGACTTAAGCCCCTAGGCTCCACACTTAGCCTCTCTTTCCAACCTTCCAGCCCCCAATCTCTTACCTAGGTTTTGTGGAAACTTAGTCCCCCATCACTCATTCATCGTGGTCGGTCCACACGCAGAGATGTTTTGTATTAATACTGTGCATAATTACCTGTACGAAAATCAGGCTCCTGGCCTTCAACACTTAGGCTCCCTGGCCTAATAACACATAAGCCCACTAGCTTATATAACTTGGCTCACTAGCCTTATAAACTTGAATTACAGTTCATAAATAAGATTTATACTTCATAGACATGATTTACAATAGGGCTTGAACTTGGGGACATTACAATCCCCTTCCCTTATTTTTGCACTATCCTCAGTGCAACTTTACACTGTATCTGCAAGCTTTTCAAAATTTTCAAAAAGATGCAGGTACTCTGCCTGCATAACATCTTCATGCTGCCATGTCGCATCCTCAGGACCGTACCAGGTCCACTGGACCTTTACAAGCCCTATGGCTCGATTCCAGAGCTGTTTGTTTTTCCTGTCCAATATGCGCACACGATGCACTTGCAGGACACCTTCTTGCACCACCTGGATCACATTCCAATCAATTACATGATTAGCATCAAGCATATACTTTTTAAGAAATGAAACATGAAACACATTATGTACAATCATCGATGCAGGTAATGCAAGCATATATGCAACTAGCCCAATCCTTTCCAGGATTTCAAATGGCCCACAAAATCTAGCTGCCAACTTAGAGCAACTTCCCAGCTTGAGGGAACTCCTGTTAGCTTTCAATTTCAAGAAAACATGATCACCCACTTTGAACTCTCTGTGGGTTATGTTCTTATCAGCATAAATTTTCTGCCTGTCTTGGGCAGCTTTCAAATTCTGCTTAATTTTTATCATTTGGTCCTCCATCTCCTTGAGCAACTCTAGCCCAACTACTGTTCTATCAGTTGGATTATCCCATCTCACTGGAGTATTGCACTTTCTTCAATAAAATGCTTCAAATGGGCTTATCTTCAACGATGCATGATACCCATTGTTGTAGGCGAATTCTACCAAGTGTAGGTAGTCTTCCCATCTTGATGGTTTGTCCATCACATACATTCTCAGTATGTCTTCTATTACTCTGTTCACCCTCTCTGTCTGTCCATCAGACTCGGAATGATAAGCTATACTAAAGTTCATATTCATTCCGAATCCTTTGAACAATCCTTTCCAAAAATTTGAGGTGAATTTCGGGTATCTGTCGGACACAATCGTTTTAGGAATTTCGTGCAATTGTGCCACTTCCTTTATGAAAATATCAACAACATTTGTTGCCTTGTGAGTAGTTTTCAATGGAATAAAATGGGCAGCTTTTGTAATCTTCTCCACCACCACCATGATCGAATCATGCAGCTTGCCTGTTCGGGGAAATCTCGTAATAAAATCCATCGTTACTACTTCCCACTTCCACTAAGGAATGGGTAAAGGTTGCAGCAACCCTGCTGGGTGCCTATGCTCAAATTTAATTTTCCGACACTCCATACATCTAGAGATGTATTCAACGATCTCTCTCTTCATACCCAACCAAAAGTAATGGCTCTTGACTGTTGCTACTGTTTTCTGATATTCAGGGTGCCCTGCATAAGGCACATTATGCATCTCCTGCAAAATCATCTGTTTCAAGCACTGGACATTGGGTACAAAAATTCTGTTCTTGTACAACAATATTCCATCTGTTTCCAATTTATAATTTTCCATCTTCTGTGGCATCTTACCCTGTTGTAACTTGGCTACCAATTCTTTGTATTGCAGATCTGCATTTGCAGCCTCCAGAATTCTTCTTTTAATATCAGTCCGATACATGCTAATGGCTGTAGCATGTAATTCATGCACCCTCCTGCTGAGTGCATCAACCACTTTATTCTCCTTTCCTTTGATATGCTTGATCTCAAAGTCGTACTCACATAGAAATTCTAGCCACCTACTTTGTCTAGCATTTAAGGTTGGATGATCAAACAAATATTTCAAACCATTATGGTCTGTTTTGAGTTCAAACCTCCTTTCCATGAGGTAATGCCTCCATTTATTTAGAGCATGAATTATGGCTGCCAACTCCAAGTCATGGGTTGCATAGTTCTTCTCGTGCTCTTTTAATTTCCTGGACTCATAACAGATTATGAATCCGTTATGACTGAGGAATCCTCCCAGTCCTTCTTTTCATGCATCAATGCATACTATGAAATCTATAGTCCTCAGGATTGGAGCACTGGTTAACATCTGCTTCAATCGTTGTAAACTTTCCTCACATCCCTCTGTCCAGTGAAATTGCTTCCCCTTTCTTTTCAAGGAAGTGATAGGGTGAGCTATCTTGGAAAACCCTGCGATGAACCTTCTTTAATAACTAGCCAATCCCATGAAGGATCTAACTTCCTTTATGTTCCTTGGCGCTGACCATTATCTAATGGATTCAATCTTCTTAGGGTCTACCACTATCCCATCCTTCGAGATAATATGTCCCAAGTAATAGATCCGCTCCTGATAAAACGAGCACTTGCTTAGCTTGGCATACAATTGGTGCTCTCTTAGCACCTGCAACACCATCCTCATATTTTGTTCGTGTTCTTCTTCGGTCCTGGAATACACCAGAATGTCATCCAGGAAGACGATGACAAACTTGTCTAGATAGTCCCTGAATAATCCATTCATCAAGCTCATAAAAACAACGGGTGCATTTGACAGTCCAAACGACACCATTGTGAACTCGTAATGACCATACCTTGTTCTAAAGGCAGTCTTGTTGATGTCTTTATCTTTTATTATTACTTGGTGATATCCCGATCTTAGATCTATTTTCGAAAATATCTTTGCATCCTTCAACTAATCGAAGAGATCATCAATCCTCGGCAGAGGATACTTGTTCTTCACCGTTACTTTGTTCAATTGCCTGAAATCGATGCACAATCTCAGAATTTCGTCCTTATTCTTTATGAACAGGACTGGGGCACCCCAAGGCAACACGCTTGGGCGTATATACCCCTTCTTCAGAAGTTCTTCAAGCTGCAGCTGCAACTCTTTCAGTTCTGGCACACTCATCCTATACGGAACCTTTGACACTGGAGTTGCTCCAGGCATCAAGTTCATAGGGAAATCAATATCCCTTTTTGGAGGTAGTCCAGGTACTTCCTGGAATACATCTTTGAACTCTTTAAGTACCTCATGATCCTCAATACTTGACACCTTATCCTTAGGCTTTCCCCCACATGGGCTGCAAATAATTGATAGCCTTTTCTGTAGCACTTCTTCAATTGCATTGCTGAGATTTCTCTAACAGTAACAACTCTAGGAATTCCTTGGATGACTCTCTGATTCCCTTCTTCATCTAAGCAAGTGAATGCCTTTTTTCGACAGTCCAATATGGCATGGTGCTGGTCCAACCAGTCCATCCCAATTAGACAGTCATAAGAGCCTAACAACAGAATGTTCAAATCGACCTTCGTGCTCAGTCCATTCATGTCTACAAGACAAGACTTGACTAACTCCGTGACTTTCCTCTTGGTTCCTGTAGCTAGCTTCACTAACCAAGACTTTTTATGTTTGCTTCTTATCAAATACAAACTTTCTACCACTCTAGGGTCTATATAACTATGGCTAGCCCCTGAATCAACTAAAATAGTAAATGGTTGGTTTTTAATCATACCTTCTACTTCAATCATGTGTGACTGATTCTCATCTTGCTTGTTGTCCTCCATTGTTTCAACTTGCTGAACATTGTGGAGAACTCTTACTTTATCATTTCTGTGGGGGCAATCCCTGTACCTATGGTTTTCTTTACAACCCCAACATTCCATAGGTGGCGGCCTTGACATTTTCCCACCCACTTCAACCTTCCTGGGCTCTCTAAGAGACGGATGCCCTTGAGGACTGTTTCTGAAAAAGGGTGGTTTATTTCCCTTCTGCCTCTATTCTTTCTTGAAATTTTTCTGGTCATCCCAAGCCTTCCGAAAGGTAGGCTTTTCTCTTTGTTGTTCAAATAAGCACTTTTCTCTTCTTATCGTTTCTTCCATAGTCTTTGGGTCATCATACTGAATCTTATCCCCAATAGGAGATGATAATCCACTTAGGTACCTCTGAATCTTGACAGACTCATCTTTGATGAACGAAACATACTTCAATAATTGCAAAAACTTTCGTTCATACTCATCAATGGTATGGTTGCCCAGCTTGAGTTCAAAGAACTCTTTCATCCTTCTGTCATAATATCTTTTAGTTAAGTATTTCTTCTCGAAATACCTCTTGAATTCTTTCCATGTGATGTCCCTTTCCCTAATGTGCTGCACCTGCACAAGTTGATCCCACCACATGGATTCCTTTCCCTTCAATTGATACATGAAAATCCTTCCCTCTGCACGAGAGGAATAATTCTGCAGTTGAAAGTATTTCCTCATACCAAGAAACCAATTTTCGGCATCTTCCTCTTTCTTATGTTCTCCATCGAACGTTGGAGGCTTGATCTTGTTCATTTTCCCTTTCAATTTATCCATCCTAGATCTCCTGTGCTTTCTGGTAGGATATGGGCTTGAACTACTATGTGCTTCCCTACTGGAATGCTTTGGGGAGCGACGATGATGTCTGCTGACACTCCTTGATCTTCTTTTCCTCTCAGGGGTCCTGCAACTCTCTGTCTTGCTTGAGTCACTCTCCTTTTCCAATTTATTTTCTATTCTTTCCAGACTCTTCAACATCCTTAAGTTGAATTCACCCTGCTTATCCTTGACTTTCATGAGCGTTTCGCTATCAGCTCGGCGAGCCTGGGCATCTTTTTGCAATCTTTCAATGATTTTCATCATATGGTCTTCCTTATCCATCTCTTTTCCTTGCCCATTAGAGTTTGATCATTCGACTCCCAAGTTGGCATTCCTTCCTTCTCTTTCGTTCTCTGAATTGGAGGCAATCCGCACCTCTTCCATTCTCTGCTCTCAATGATAACCCTATTCAGTTTTGGCACTTGATAAGCTTCTGCAAACAGACGTGCAGACAATAGGGATTTGTCAGGTCATCATTCTTAGCAAATTCCACACATTCAAAACCATTCTGATTAATAAAATGCTTCAACTTCACAATTTTTTCGAGTTCTGCTCGGCTCTGTAATTTTTGGGTGATAGCTCCCTCTTTCTTAGCCCCTACCCTCGTAACCAAAGGTCGTGACCAAATGCTAGACTACTAGGTGCTACTCGGGCTTTCGACCTTCGAAGATTTTTAAGGTAAACACATCCCGGAGTTTCGATTTACCGAATTCGCATAAATCAGGTGGATCGACGGTCCACGTTTACCCAACATCCAACAGTTAAAAATCTGCTACGGTTCTTCCGTCTTCGAAGATTTCGGGACTTCGGAACTTCGGGTTTCGGGGTTTCAGTAACCAGGAGTTCAAAATGCAGCGACCCAAACCACTGGTCACTCCATTCCTCGAACTCTGATACATGATTTCTTGTACGAGATCCAATGATCCTCGATGATTTTGATCCAACGGTCTAGATCTTTTCGGAGTTTCGTGAACCGGGAGTTCACGATGCAACAACTCCAAATCTCTTGTCACTTCAATCCTCGAATTTCGATATGGGAATTCATGTATGAGATCAACGGCTGCGAGCCTCCCCTGATCCGACGATATAGATCTCTCCTAAGCTTACACCTGTCAAAGCTCTTCAGCCCTAACTTCCTCGCTAGTTGGCTGGATCCGACGATTCACGGGATTTCGACACTTCTTCCTGGAAGCGCTCCACTGTTTGATTCTACCCTTGTTAATATTTTTCGCGATTCGGGACTTGGAGTGACCAAGAATTTGACCTGCGCTCCAAGTTCACGATCCCTGAATTCACGAAATGATCCAACGGATCAAATCAACCACGATCAACGACCCATGTTTATTCTAGATCCTAGGGTGGCGAGTTTCTCCATCCACTAACCACCTTGCAACTTCTGGCTATCTTACGGTCCTCATGATTTCGCGAGTTCTCCATAGAGAATTCTGACCGTCCAACTTTGCTTCTCAAGGACTTCTGGCCAATGACTTGGTACCCTCATTATGAACTTTCATCTACTTGATCCAACGGTCCCGATTCCCCATGATCTGACGACTCAGATCTCATCGACATTTCGCGTATCGGGATTTCGTGTGTCACGAGGTCGAAATATTTTCCACGTTCGTCCTCCCTATTCCCGAAATGTCGATTTCTTCCTGGACAATTAACGGTCTAGATCTCTCTTAGATCGACGGTTGTGATCCAATCGTGAATTCGTGTTTCGTGAATTCTCACGAACTCACCCTTAGACCATTTCAATTCATGAGTCAGAGAAAGGTTGATCACCCTCCACGCGTCCTTTCCGATGGACGGTCCTGACGAATTCGAGATTTCACGTATCACGATTTCCACACTCCTGTGTAACTCCAAAGGGTTTTAAACCTTGTGCACGTTCTCCAGATTTGACAATTGTGAGGGTTATCCTTTCCTCCCGAACAGATTCTATGGCTCCAACACTTCTGGTGTGGAGTTCTCTCTCTCTCCCTGTGGCCATATACCACACCGGGTGCAGTTTTATAATACCGCTACATCTCCTGAGCTTTGTAACACGGTCAAGTAGTCCGTTGACACTCATAAAAATTCCAAGGTCTGAAATTAGTCCTTTAGACACAATTTCTTCTCAAAACCTCGGTCCAAAGACCACTTATCTGGCCCATCCAGGCGCAGCGTTGAAACTAGGCTCTGATACCATACTGCAACGTTCCCCCACCATCAACCCCATGGTCGAGCCAACATTACTACGCGGAAAAACACTACTGTAACATATTATGAATTCTTATGAAATAAAATTGCTTAATTACAGTTAAACACAACATAATCACATTAATACCGTTAGCATACATAATCCACGACATTAACAATAATTCACAAATACAACGGAATACATGTAAACATTGCTAGAATCACAGACATGCATATTAAATTGAAATTATACGCATGTATATACTTATCTTTTAGACTGGATGTAATTCACCAACTGCGTGTAGACCTCCCACGAACCTCCCAGCCTTAGACCACACTGCTCATCACTCTCAGCAGTAGGTCACCCCCGAGCTGGGACTAAGCTCCACTGGGTAGGGATTCCTAGGCTAGGCAGGGAATACAGGAAGACACACAGTCATAGGAGAAGGATCCTCTCCCAGGAACCACTTATGCCCACTACCCATAGACTCTCATTCCCCACATGTCTGTCCCACCCCAGGAGTATACACCTTCACTGTCACCAAGACAGTCCATCTGCTGCTAACCTCCCTTCCCTTGGTGATTCAGATTATTTTCGGCACGAAATGAGATCGGAGATATAATAAAGAAATGCACAAAGATATCGCAGATATTCAATAATATAACATAAATGTATCAGATATGCAACCATAAACACAGATATATAGTAATACACGATTTCTATTAATGAAAGAAATGTATAGAGACTGTAAAAATACAGAGTGAAAGACTCGCTAGAATGGTGGAAACTTATCTCAGAGAAGAGATGTGACGGCTACTCGCATTCGCAAGAAGATGATTACAATGAGTCTCTCAAGGCCTTTTTACAATAAGTAGGAATGCCAAAAACCCTATACATCCAAAAACCTAACCCTAGGAGATGAAGCGCCAAAAGTCATGTGGGCCCCGTTTAGGTAAGTGAGTACATAACCTTCCCGGGGTCGTAACTTTTGCATACGATCTCCGTTTTAGGCATGTGATAGCTCGTTGGAAAGGTATCATCGAGGAGATTAATTTTGGGGGCTCAATCATGCCTTTGTATATCATTGAGAACCTCGATATCGAAAAACCTTCATTTGGGCCCTCAAAATGGCCCCGGAAGTTAAAACCTGCTAAAAATTGTAAATTGCCAAAATTGCTAGAAAACTATTTTGAGCCATTTGGAAAAGGTGGGTGGCCACCGATTTCCACCTGGATCAATCCTCCCTCCTTAGGAAGCAATGGTCTCCATTGCATTGAGTTCTCGGGGGTGAAGGAAAATCGTTTGTTGAATCTGCATCTTGGTGAGTTGCTTGTCTTGCTGGAGACGTCACACTGCTCAGTTTGTGGAAGTCTATCAAGAACCTGTTGAGGTTGAGGCTGTTCAACAAGTCGAGATGCATGAGAGGACGGTGTGCAGAAATAATATTTTCACTTTGTTGCAACCTTGTCTACCTGCTTCTGTTGGATAGAAGTTGCTTGGGGCAAGGCTGTAGTGGTTGCAGTGTCCTTTTGTTCTCCTTTTGAACAGATTATGAAGACGCTGAATTTTGCAGTATGAGATACTACCTTGTGACACTTTTTAGGTGGAACAGTAGTCGGAACTACCTCTGGTATTCTGTAGAGATGACCCCCCAAAGTAACAATGACACTACAGGGTCAAGACTCATAAACAACATGGCGTCTCGACATATATGGTTGGCCCAAGAGAACATCACAGACATCCAGTGGGGAAACATCACATAATACCTCATCCTTGAAGGGTTGGATGTCGTATGACAATTGGCACTGTTGGTTGACATGGAGATCTCGTCCTTGCTGAAGCCACCCAATGTTGTATGGTTGTGGGTGTGGTGTTGTCAACAATCCCAACTGTTTGACGACCTCTGTTGAGATGAGGTTTTTCTGGCTTCCTCTATCAACAATAAAATGCAGCGGGTTCCACTTCACCCACATCTGTGAATGAAAAAGGCTCTCCCCCTCTTCAGGATCTGTTAGTTCCTTTGGTTGAATTGTTGCGGTCACGACAATAGTAGTGGGGTTTGCGTCAATGATCCGTCCTTTACTAGTATTTTCAAAATAAGATTCCGAATCAGGGTTTGACTCCTTGTCTTTGATATCGGCCACTAATGACTGTTTTGAGCGACATTCATCGGTGTTGTGCCAGGGTATTTTGTGAAAATCACACCATTTTCCAGTGTCCTTCTTTGTCTTCCCGTGACCCTTCTTTTCCTGTGTCTTGGACTGGTTTTCGGGAGACTGTTTATTAGGGCCGTCTTTGTCATACTTTGGTTGTTGCGGATTTGCAGACCCGAATTCCCATTTGTTCTGGTGCTTAAATTTCTGCTCAACTTAAACAACATATCGATAAGCAACACCGAGAGATGAGATGTCCAGAAAATCCATTTCAGTCTGGATGTATCTGTGTAGAGCCCCACGGTATTTCAGAACCAAATGTTGCTCAGAGTCTTTGATACCCAACTTGGTGCGCAAGGTATGGAAGGTATTGGTGAACTCCGGAACTGCTTGGCCCCTCTCTTGCTGCAGTGTGGTCCATTTCATGTACTGGTCCTCATAGTTGCCAACAGGGTAATACTGTTCTTTTACCGCATCCACAAAAAAATCCCAAGTGGGATCGACCCCATATATTCCAGACTCCTCTGTGGAACTTTTCTCCCAGTAAGTTTCCCACCAAT
>ML789489.1:171215-210353 GCA_009831015.1 Picea engelmannii | reverse complement strand
TCAAAATCATAAAATGTTTAACCTTTCATTTCACAACCCCCACTATACTTATCTCTCACATTGACCCCACTATACTTCTCTCTCTTTATAATGAGATACATTATTTTCACATATTTACTATACATTATTTAATAGAGAATCTTTATAAATGGATTCATGTTATTAGTTGTTTGTTCAAGTATTTAAAAATATAGATGAATTAGATACACTTGTCTTTTATTATGTATAAAACTTTGATAAATCCTAATGAGGTATGGTTAAGGTATGCTTACAATGTTGTCTTATGGGTTGATTTATTTGTTTTCGATTTATTTGTTATCTAATTTTTTTAATATAAGTGTTGTATCTTATTTGAATGTGTTTATCATTTCATTGATTTTATTTACTTAGTGTTTAATCTCTTTTCAATGTATTAACTGTGGCTTTTGGAGGATTGTGTGTTTAATCTCTTTTCAATGTATTAACTGTGGCTTTTGGAGGATTGTGATCTACAAAAAAACACAAATAAATATAATGTGAAGCTCATCTGGGTGGTCGGGTTTAATGAATCATCTAAGGTTTGGGTTTAATTGTGGGTTATTATGAACTTCATTGAATCTTATGGTAGGAAATGTTGGTAGCAAGAGCTAAGCTAAAGGACATGGTGAAATTACACTCACTTTAGTGCTAGTGGGTTGGCTTTGTACTGGTATCTATGTTGAAATCCAACTGTACTTGAGCCTTGATCCCAGTGTGTTAAAATAAAACCTCGCTTGAGCCATGTTATGCAATTTGGCAATACATCTAAACTAGTATACCTCTAAAGCGAGTAAAGAGAACGCTGAAAAAAATTGTGTAGCGTATCTTTTTGATAGAAAAAGCTCTTAACCCATAACCACCAAGTCACCTACCTAAGATTAATATGGATGAACTTCTCTCTTTATGAAGCAAACCACCAATTATTCAAAGTTATCATTAACCAACCAAATCAAAAGCAATGAAATAAAAATCAAACACTTACTATAACCAACTATTCGTATATTAATCGCAGCCATCCATTTCATTGCAATTTCTCAATCCTTTGCAACATCATTATTCTTGCCTACATGAAGATGGGGAAATATCTGTGTTGCAAGAATTCTCACAATAACAAAGGAGTCTTAACAAAACAAATCGAAGATTGTCTTCAACTTAATATTTTTTAACTTGATGTGATTTTTGTGCAATATTGTTGCTTTAGTGAAAGATTGAAAAGATCGATTTCCAATGAAGAGATAGAAATATTATTTTTTGGGGAAGAAGATTGAAATTTACATCAACCACCATCTACCTCAATGTTTTTAATACAATTCCATTTAGTAATAAGAAGGGTATTACAAACAAAGATGCATATTTGATCTCAAGACCATCCATGTAGAAAATTGTAACTATGGGAACCATAATGCAATTTGAATCTTTTACCCAAATTTTAGAAGAATAATATGTATAAAACAATCATTTTGGAAATATCTTTCAAACCATACAATGATCTCTTGAATCGGAATATATTTTCTAGATCCTGCCACAAATCCTCCTTGTTGTTTTATGAAAATTTCGTTTTTAAACTCACTGTAAAAAAAACATTGTCTTCATTTTGGGTAAAATTAATGTAAATTTAATTTTAAATGAGATCAATGACATCTGTAGAACATCTGTAGCAGCGGTTGCATTTCAAAGTCTATGAAATTAATTTGGAATTATCTGGGTAATTATTGCAGGATTCTTCGTCACTGTTTCGAATATTAGTAAAAGTAACTTAAATAAAATAGTATAAACTAAAAATATTTTTTTTCTTAGTCTTTAGATTTAGATAAATAAAAAGAAATTTAATAAATATGAACATGTTATAAAGTAAAATAGTATAAACTAATATATATATATATATATATATATATATATATGTATGTATGTATGTATGTATGTATGTATGTATGGCTATTCTTTAGATTTAGATAAATAAAAAGGTTTCTATTAAAAATATGAAAATGTTATAGCTTTTTAAATTTAAAGATGAAAAATAATAATAGGGTATCCACATCTCCTTAAATTTGAAACCCACATCTAATTTTAGTTTTCATATTTTGGTTTACTTTTTGTTTGAATATGGCAAATATATTATAAAAAAAATTAAAATACATTATTATTATTTAAAATATATTAAATATGTAAAAAACATTAATTTTATGTTAATTTTTTTTTTTAAAATACAAATTTTAAATTAATTTTAAAAATCTAAAATTAAATATGCCCCCTATTACATATGTTAATTAATCTCCCATAACTTAAAATAAAACTGCGATTTTATATCTGATATTTAACAAAACCACATTTTTAGCAATTGTTTAATAATAAATTTTTGCATTGTCAAATCAAATCAAACATTATCAACAAGCGCTGTCAAATCAATTCAAAGCATTATGAATGAAAGTAATAAAACATGTCATCTTACGATTCCTATGACCACTTGCTAGAGTCGATATTGAAATGTGAAGCGTAAAGAGAAGATGGTGAATTTGAGCTTGAAACTCACCGAGCCTAGATATATTTCGGGGATTGATGTCTATTATCAATGCACTTAGTATGTTAATATGGGTTTAGTTTTACCAGATTTAGATTTATTAATTTGAGTTAAGATAAATTTATAGAGTGTATATATGACCACTATTTTGATATTCTTTTATATTTTCACAAATTACCAATATTACATTAAGTTGTTATTATTGTTTTTCTAATTGAGTTAAAAACATAGAAATATACAATAAACAAATATGTGATCGTGTAATCTCCTATAATGTAAAATAAAACTCCACATTTTTAGTTGGTTATTCTGCTTTTGAAGCAATTGTCTTATAGTACATTTTCTTTTAATGAAAATAAAACACTCTCAAGACTCAAAACAGATCAAAGCATTATTGAAAAGACGAGTAAAACATGTCATCCCATGATTTTTATGATGACCTGTTATCGTCGATATTGGAAAATTGAGTTTGAAACAAACCAATCGTAGATATAATTGTGGGATCAATGTCCATTGCCAACTGAATTATTATGTAAATATGAATTTTTTCACTAGATTTATTAATTCTCTAGAGTGAACATTGTTAACTCTAGAGAGCCTCTTGAAAGAAGTATGATCATTGGCACATGCTCAGACAACCCGAAGCTTGTGTCATGTCGATCCCTGCTTAGCAACAATAACTATCGTCTTTCTCTGAAGAGTGTTTTTTCTTCCAGTTCTTCTGGAGAATTGAGTAGTGGCAATGAAAACACCTTTCCCAGCCCACTGGAACATCCTCTGAGCCAATGTAAAGGTTCCAACCTCCTTCGAGCCAATGTAAAGGTTCCAACTAGGGGAAACAAACTTTTGAAGGAAGAACAGGTAACACCAGGTCATGTTTTGGGGTTAGAAAATGGGAGCTATGGACATGGAAGCATAGTCAGGAGAAAACTTGTCAACCAGTTAACATGTATTATCACACTAATGTTCTCTATGAAGTCATCCCCATAGGACTGCAAATGTCCTAGTAAAAATCCATGAGAGAGACCAAGTATGATGTTCAATTTCATTGCAGAAAATCAAATTAGAGGGATTTAATTTTACAAAATTCCCATCAATCAATAACATTCACAACAATAGCAACTACATATTATCTCTCAAATGGAAATATGAACTCACAAATTCCTTCTTGGTGAGGAGAGTATTTGCTAGATATTGCAACCATAAGGAATTGGTTTGAGGATATCTGCCAACACAACCATTGAAAAACCAGAAAGAACAAAAAACTTTCAACAACTTCAAAAAACAATAGTTCAACTTAACCAACTCCTTTATTTTAATTTTTAGGCGTACCTTCCTTCCTAGTTTCCCTGAGTTACATTCAACATCCTTCGATACGTTTGGGCCTGAATTTCAAAGGAATGTTATTTTGTGCATTACCCAATGAAAACATATCTAAAAAGGTATTTCGATAAATAAAGAGCAAGATTGGCCATACTATATACTAAAAATTCTCACTTTAGTTATATTAATAGAACAAAAATATCCCCAAGGATATTTGGAGAAACCATAGTATTATCATTCAAAAGTTGACCTTTCGAATCCATATCAAGACCTATCTTTTTTTTTTTTTACTTAGGATTTTAATCTTGAAGATGAATCCTAATATAGATTCAAAACGTCTACTTTTGAATGATAATACTGTGGTTTCTCCAAATATCCTTAACCCCCCCCCCCCACACACACAAAAATCTTATTAATAAAAAATATTCCCTCTCAATAAAAACACACACACACATATATGTAAAAGATGTGATTTAATTGTTTGATTTGGAATTTTTTTTGATGATGAAGCGAATTTTGAGTCTTGATTGTATATTTAACGTAATTTGGTTGTCAACACGTTTTATATTATATATTAGCAGTAATTTTGACAATCGAGGGAATTGTGACTGTATTCTTATATTAACAGATGGAAACCAGTGATTTATAACCCTAAAGATCAAAATTTAGGAGGTGAAAAACACTTTATTTTAATTTCATACATCTAGTATTGTATCTCTACATCAGAATAGCTAAATCTTTGATGAATAACCCCAAAGAACAAGGTTTTGGAGGTGAAAAACATTAATTTTTAATCTTATGCCCCATATGATTTTGATTGAATGCTTATGTTTAACACAACCAAGGTGCAACTGTTCTACATAAGATATTCAATCCGCAAAAATGTCTTGCCATGCTACAGAAGTCACCCTTTGGCTAAGAGACCATCAGTCATGTATTTCTATTCCACCAAATTCACCTAGGACTTGCATCTGGCCCTACCAGTTTTTAGCAAGCACTGTTGCAAACAAGCATGAGCGCAAGAACAATTGTGTCATTGGAAAGGCTTAAACCCTGATCTTACTTTCATCGATTCAACAAAGCCAATGTTGACATATTATCCCCTTTAGATTTAAATTTAAAGGAAAATGGATGATCGAGGGAATTTTGAATGTATGTCTGCTTTGATAGAGTGAAATCTTGAGCTTAATAATGCCAAATAACAAAATTTGGAGGTGAAAAACAACTAATTTTAATGTTATGCACTTCAGATCTAATTTTAGCAGTAATTTTGATGGTCGAGGGAATTTGACAGTGTCTTTACATTGACAGAACAAAATCTGTGATCAATAACCTTAAACATCATAATTTTGGTGATGAAAATCAGTGAAGTTTTTGCCATGGTTTCAGGCTGATTTTAAAATTTAAATAGTTTTTAGTTGCCCACTTTCTTTGAAAGGTCCTCTCTTTGGGGACACTAGGAGGATTAGGGACAGCTGCAAATTTTTATGGACCACAGTTTGGCTGTCTTCTATCAACATTTTGTGGAAATATTGGTTTAAAGCTACATTTTAGGAGCATCAATACCCCTTAGCTGAGGGGAATAAGGAATTTTTAAACATGAATTGACTTTGCTGGTTAAAGTCAAATTCAACATTTTTCATAAAGATGTTGAATCTCTTTCTATTGAGGCACGGTCTTATATCAATGTTTTAAAAGAAGGAATTGGACCAAGAATTGGCCAAGGGTTAGATCAGACTTGGATCAGAACCAACCGATTACTTAGTTTATGAACCGGTTTACTAAAAAATACATAAAATCTGAAAATTTTAATTTCATATATATATATATATATATATATATATATATATATATATATATATATAACATTAACGTAAACTAGAACAAGTAAAACCCTACAACTGAGATCTCTGGCCATACAAAACTTACAGGAAAAGATTACAAAGATAATATGTATTTTCAATCAAAATAATATTGTAAACAAAAAACCAACAGACTTATGGTTCAAGAGAATCCTACCACAGTCCAAGCTATCACAAGTTCATTGCATGAAATCAGACTATAGAAGATGTCATAGTTCCAAATAATTAATTCATTTTAAAGTAGAAACTTTAAAGCTAAAATTTACCAATGTTCCACTTCCAACACACAGGGGAACGAAAGCAAGGAAACGCATCAGGGGCATATGGAAGCAATGCCCAAATTCAAGGGAACACTTGAAATGGAAAATTCAAGTATTCATCATTCCCATGGTCACATTTTGAAAACTCCAGCACAAACATAGGTGATAGGTGCCCCATCTTTGACGAACTTCCTTTCCCGTCCACAATTGATTCCTTTGATTTTCTGTTTACCTCGTTGTTTTGTTGGGAGGTGGGCTGGGGACTTTCATTCTTCAAACCACATAACAACCATTGTTGTAAACAAAGCTTAAAAGTTCCCCCGATACACAAAGAAACTCTAAACAAATTTAGAATTATGAGAGGATAACATGGAACTCTAATTGATGGTAATAAGAATCGAACCCATATAGGGCTCCAATGGCGGCAACTACAGCCGCGTTGGTCACTAGAGGTGTAGACAATGCCACATCCTTCAAATTTAATGGTGAGAAATCAAGATAATTGAGCGGAGCGGAGTATAGAGAAATGGAATATCTAAAAGCCTTCATAAATGTTAATGGTGATGTGGTAGGAGGATGCTTAACAATCGATCAACACCCACCAACAACAATAGATCGAAACAAAGCTCTCCATATTTCTTGCTTCAATGTCCATCGATGGTGGTGTAGCATCTCCTGTCGGCCCCAATGTACGACTGGTTGGTAAAGGTGAGGTAGTGGAGGAAGGTCAGATGACGCGGTGTATGAATTTCTCCAGGCAGTTGGTGCGAGTATTGGCAGATATTTAATTGTTGAAAGGAGGCAGTGGAATGTCGAGACTAAACTATAAAGTAAGTCTTCTTGTTGTTGGGTTGTTATATTCTTCGCAGTGAAAGTTGAGTTGGATCGACTGACAGTCAAAGTCGAAGGTTGAGGTGAGTCGACTAGGTAAAGACGAAGTCGAGGTGGATCGAAAACAAGTCGAAGGTCGAGGTGAGTTGACTGGGTAAAGTCGAAGTTGAAGGTTGAGGTGTTTCGACATGGTAAAGACATAGATAGAAAGTCAAAGAGGTCAAATGAAAAGAGGTTGACAGGCGAGCGTGTGGTAACTGACTGAAGACTGAATGGTAGTCGACTGTAATAGAAAACCAATATTCACGATATTTGTAGCCAATGATCTGCGTGGATTTGTAACTATTTTTGGGTGCCTTTTCTTTAGGGTTTTTCCTGCTATAAATCCTATAAAGAAGGCATATTGTAATGATGTAAAAGCTAATGAATAATCTTTATATGATGAATGACTAATCTCCAATAGTTTGTAATCATAGAGGTTGTTGGTTATGTAGATGTAAGCCAAATTGGCTATAGGGTTGTTCTTTTGTAAGCAAGAGGGTATGATGTTGATTGTGTATTAGGTTTGAACCAAGGTTAGACATGTAACCTTTTATTATGAATGAATAAGACAACAAGAGAGAAAAATGCTCAAGGAATGTTGATTTTTTTTGGTTTGGGTTTCCAGGGTAAAACATCTGTGTACTATGTGTTTGTTTTGTCATTTACTTTCTTGATTATATCTTTATTCCTCTCTTTTGCTAGGTTTAGAGTGGAAGTGTGTCTCATTTCCTAACATGTTGTATCAGATCTTGGCTTAACAACCTTGGATCTGAGATAAACCCTAGGTTTAGTAAGAGTGATAAGTATGAAATCTTTAAAGAATTATGTTAAAGAATGGAAGGCAACTTGAGAATAGAGATAGAAAAATTCAATGGCCAGAATTTTGAGCTTTGGAAGCTTAAAATTGAAGATCTCCTTATAGATCAAGAACAATGGACAACAATCTATCTAGGTACCATTTCGATAGGTATGTCGATGGAAGAATGAGAGAAAATTGAGAGAAGAGCAAGGAGTGTGATTCAACTTTGTCTTGCAGATTCAATACTACTAAATGTTTCATGTCAAGATTAGGACAAGAAATTGTGGGACAAGTTGGGAAGCTTTTACCAGTCGAAATCCCTGGTAAATAAGATGTTTCTCAGAAAGAAATTGTATCTTATGAGGATGAGTGATGACAATTTGGTGACTTAGCATTTAACTGCATTTAATACCATTATAAGCTAGTTATCTTCTGTGGATATTAAAATCATTGAGTAGGAGAAATGTATTAGCCTATTATGTTCTTTGCCAAACTCATGGGTAGTTTAGTCAGGGCTATAGGGAGAAATACAACCATATTAGCGCTAGAGGACGTGATTGCATCTCTACTATTAGAAGAAATGAGAAGGAAGAACATGGAAGGATCGACCAAAGATGCTTTAGTGGTAAGAAGTCGACCAATTGACAGAGATAAAGGGAAATTCTCTGGTAGAAAGTCTAAGTCGAAGGGTAGATCTAAATGCATCGTTTAGCTGACAAGAAGATGTTGGAGATGTGGTAAATTTGGGTATTACAAAAAGTAATGCAAGTCGAAAGAAATAGAAGTCAGTATAGGATTTGACGAGAAGCAGTCGACTGAGAGAAAGACGACTCCAGATAAGGGAGACGATGTGTACCTAGCGTCGAACAATACATAGTCAAATCAAGATGTTTGGTTGATTGAATCAGGAGCATCCTATCATATGAAACTAACTAGAGAATGGTTTTGCGAATATAAACGATATGAATGAGGATAAGTGTTTTTGGGGGACGAATCGAAAACCGAAATTGTCAAGCGGGGAAGAGTTCCACTAATACTGTAGGATGGGAGGAGTAGAACCCTTACAGCTGTGCTAAACATTCCAAGTTTGGAAAGAAACTTGATATCTATTAGCAAGATGAGTGATGCGGGCATGAACACTCTGTTTTAGAAGGATTCATGCAAGATGGTTAGAGGTGAGATGGTATTAATGAAAGGAGTTCAAATTGGAACCCTATACAAGTTGTTAGGAAGTGTCGACTGGACTAGATACAATAGCATCATCATTCCTAAAGTCGAATCGAATTCAAATCGAATCGACTCAACTTGGGCTGAGTCGATCCAACCTGACTTGACAAGTCATCATAAAGTCGACCCGACCATGCTATAACACGATAGGATGAGACACATTAGAGAAAAAAGACTTCGAGCTATGAATAAAAAATGTATGGTCAAATATTTTCTTGAATTTAATTTAGAAGTCGACTTTTGTGAACATTGTATATATGGAAAACAAAGTTGAGTCAAGTTCTTGTTTGGTTCGACAATGGAAAATTGGATTCTAGAGTTGGTTCATAGTGATGTGTTTGGCCCTGTTTCAGTGCCCTCACTTGGTGGATCCTTGTCTTATGTCTTATTCATAGATGATTTTTTCAAGAAGACATGGATATATTTTTTGAGGAAGAAATTAGAGGTTTTCGAGAAATTCAAAGAGTTTAAATCTCTTGTAGAAAACCATAAAGATAACAAGATTAAGGTGTTGAGAACTGACAATGGTGTTGAATTCTGTGGAAAATAATTTGATTAGTTCTACAAGAAGTGTGGCATAGCACACCAAAATACCACACCATATACCCCACAACAAAATGGAGTTGCCGAGAGAATGAACAAAATATTGATGGACAAGGCAAGGAGCATGCTTAGTGGTGCCGTGCTCACATAAGAATTCTGGGTGGAGGAAGTTGACACTACAAAATATCTATTGAATATGTCTCCTTCGTTGGGGCTAGTCGACATGAATCCACATGAGGTATGGTTGTGTAAGAAGCCTTCGGTTTCACATCTCAAAGTATTTGGCTGTGATGCATTTATGCATGTTCCCAAGGAAAAGAGGAGCAAGCTGAACAAGAAGGGAGTCAAATGTATTTTCATTGGATACAAAAAAGGAATGAAAGGATATAAGCTCTAGGATCTTGCATCAAGGAAACAATGTACAATCGAGATTTTTTCTTTAGAGAAGTCGAAAGTGAGTCTGAGCCTAAATAAATTGTTCAGACCGAGAATAACCTTGCGATGGTGTGGTTTGAACCGAGGAATGAACAAGATGATTAAGATGAGTCAACTGAATCGGAAGAAGAGGCGGAACAACTGAACCCGGTTGTAAGGAGGTCATAAAGAGTAATAAAATGAGTCGAAATATATAGTTCAATTGACTTATGTTCCACATTCGTGTTAACTGCCACCGACTATGAGCCCAATTCAGCCGGGGAGGTATTCGAATCAGCAGAGGAAAAAATCTGGAAGGACGCCATGGTCGAAGAGATGGATTCCTTGCACATGAATGAGACATGGGACTTAGTCAAGTTTCCTAGTGGAATAAATATTGTCGGTAGAAAATGGGTATTTAAGAAGAAGATGAATGCAAGAGGTCAAGTTGAGAAATTCAAAACTTGACCAGTGGTGAAAGGATATTCCCAAGTCGAAGGAGTCGACTTCAGTGAGATTTTTTCCCTTGTTTCAAAATTAACTTCCATTAGAGTACTAATGTCTCTGGATAGAAAATTTGATCTGGAAATAGAACAAATGAATGTGAAGACAACATATCTACATGGGGACCTAGAAGAGGAAATCTATATGAAAAAATTTAAAGGATTTGTAGTAAAGGGAAAGAAAGATTTGGTGTGGAAACTAAAAATATCCCTTTATGGTTTACAGAAATCACCAAGGATGTGGTACCAGAATTTTGACACACACATCCTTAGTTTGGGGTTTGTGAGAAGAAAAACTCATCACTACATATACTCTAAAGAAGAAGGTGGGTGTTTCATATATGTAGCATTGTATGCCAATGACATGTTGCTAATTGGAAACAACATGGATGCAATAAAGGAGGTGAAGAAGCAACTATCCTCCAAGTTCGACATGAAGGATATCGATGCATCAAAATTCATTATGGGAATGGAGATTAAGAAAGATCGAGTAACTAGAAAGCTCTGGTTGAACTAGACTAAGTATATTGAAACAATTTTGAAACGTTTCAACATGCAGGATTGAAAACTTGTGAAGGTGCCAATTCTTGTGGGAGCAAGACTAACTGCATAACAATTTCCAAGGACACAAGAAGAAATAAAGGACATGGCACATGTTCCCTATGCAAGTGTTGTTGGTAGTCTAATGTATGTGATGGTCTGCACTCGACCAAACATTTCCCATGTGTTGAGGAAAATATATGAAATAATCTTACTCAAGAATTTTCAGATCTTGCTTGGATAAGGCAAGATAGACGGGATTATCACCCTATGTTATAGCCTCAAAATTTGTTTCCTAATCCACAAGTATTAGTTACAAGGGCTTAGGCTGTTTTTTTTTATAAATAAAAAATTGTTGTAAAATTCAACATTTTTATATAATTTTCTGAATATAACAGATGCAAAAGTAAATGTGGAGACAAAAACAAAAATACCAAGTCACATATTAACACAGATGAGACAGAATAACAATCGCTTATTTAATTCCAAGAAATCAAAAGGATCATTCTCTTTACAAAAAACCATGAGGGAGTTTGGACCAAAGTCAAACTTAGATGTCGCCGATGAAAACCATACAAAAGGACTTATGACAAAAGGTAAAAAACTGAAATTTAAAAACTGGATCATCTTGCCATAGATTGCTTCCCACTTGACTCTGCCCAATATCCTTTATCAGTCATGGAATTTAATTCATAAACATACAAGTATACACAGACTATCAAAGATAGATCAACACCTCTGAAAACAAGTGTCTGAATGATGTAATTCAACCTTGAATCTTGCTTTCTACAATAGGACCCTGCTATCATAAAAAAAAATTAGGCTTTTAATGAATTAAAGAATGAATGAAAACTGAACTATCTCAATAAAACTCAAGAGCAAACCTTAGTATGCTTTCTCCTTGTATTCTCCCCTTGTTCTTCCTTCTCACTTTGCCTTTAAGCATTCCAAATTAGTTGAGGTAGTTCAACTACCTCTTTTAGTTAAGTTAACTAAAACTCAACTAACTTTTAGTTTAGGGGGATAATTAATATAATAATAATAAGGGTCTTTAATAAATAATAACTAGTAGGTGGGACCCCTTGTGAATCCCTTTAGTTTCTTAACAAAAATAAACATAACTATTCAATCAATCAATCACATCCCTCCTTGTGGCTCCCATCATCATTCTCATAATTTGAAAATTAAATATCAATGATATTTTAAACCATATCCAACATATAATATCCAAAATATCCAAAAATAGTATGCTATCCAAAACTTCAGCAGTCAACTGTTCTCAATAATCAATAATAAAATATACTCAAAAACCATATTTGCCATTTTAGGAGGCAATTTTCCCTTTGTTGTTGCTGTCTCCCTTTGAATTTTCTGAATTAGCCTTAGGTTGTGTGGAGCCTTTAGGCTTGATCTCACTGATAACATGAGAGAAGTCATCTCTCAAGTGCATGCAGGATGAAACGGATTTGTCTGAATCACTTGAGGGAGAGGAGGGGGCAGCAACAAATTTTCCTTTATCATGCGTGTGGTGGGCTTTGGTTTTGAGTCTCTTGTTTGCGTGGGAAGACTGTACAGGTGAGTGTGTAGAGGCAATTTGGACATCTGGGTTAACCGATGGAAGAGGAGCAGGTAAAGACAAATTGGGCTAGCCATGATGTTGGGATACTGTTGGGTGAACAATCTCTTGCCATCCATCATTCCCAGGGACTTCAGGTTGTAATGAGACATGAGGGGGGATAGGGATACCGGGGACATGCTGGGGTTGGAAGGGATACATGACATCTCTTTTAATATGAAATAAAGTTTGGCTCAACAAACATATCAGACCCATGCACTCCAATCCATAAAATTCATTTAATACTTGTCAATGAGTAGGGGGTGAATAAAAGTTCTGGGAAATCCGAGGGGGTTGTATTGAGTGAAAAAGTGATAAAATGAAAGGGAGTAAGAACATGATTACTACTCAAAAAATCATTAAACAATCAATTGTGTTACAATAACAAAATCATATCAACTGTGACTCATCTCTGTGTCATCCTTTAATTTATGTAATACAAAGTTTCCATTTAATTTTAATTTAATTTTAAGAACATGGCATGCAAAGTGAATCTAAGATTGTGAGGGGATTCGTAATGTGAGAAAAAGTGAGAGAATGACAAGAAAATTAATGGATACTATTCATAAAACAAATTAAGTAATCAATAATCATAACTTTGTATTGAAATCAATCCAAAAAGCACCAACATTCACTGTTTCTCAATTGTATACCAAACTACTTGTTGTTCCAATAATTAAATTTCTCAGAATCCCTTTAATTCATAACAGTCGGTGCGATCATAACTCATAACAAAAAAAAAACTTTCCATTCAACAATCCTTTTTAACAAAGTGTCGATCCCTTCCTTTCCTTTTAAAAAAAAAAATCAAAATAATGCACATCACTAAGCTCAACATCTATCCCTAATAGTCCATAATGTATCACGATAACAATCAACATCCATTGTTATCCAATTAACAATCGGATCCAATTGAAATATACACTGGTCTCCTTTTAAAATGGGAACAGACTTCAAAGCATGCCCGATTATACCCAACCTTCATCATATCAATCACAAAACCTTGAAATGAAACAACAATCAACCAAAACATAAACCCCGAGACTTATCTTTGTGGGTATAAATTTCTTTTAAAACCATTGGTAATCTATACGATGATCCAATATAATATATGAAGCGATAACCAACTACACATAGGCATAATTTTTTTAAAACTGACCATAACCCTGATCGGGCCTAGCAAAAACCACACAGGTGTCTCCCAATGTAATCAAGACCACGTTGGTAAAAACATAGTGAGTGAAACCATAATGAAAACAAGACAACTCTCGACTGTATGCAAGTGCTTGTTTCCATTTGTATTTGTTCAACCAATCATGGAAGGACGAGACAAAGACTCGATGATAGAGCATGTTTCTTTTTTTTTAAAGACCTCCATAACCACTTCACTAATAAACCAATACTTGACAACCCAGAAGGTGCCCGAAGAGAGCAAATACAGTTGGAATTTAAATTGGGCTCTGTCAAAATCAAATGCAGGGAGACAACAAGAGCGGGTTCATCTTTTAACAATAAAACAGAGTGTCGAAGGTCTTCTGAGACTTATAAACCACAGAAAAAATTACCTTTCGAAAAAGACACAATAGTGAGCCACAAAATATTCTTATTACTCTGAGTCTGAGCAATAGAACCAATAATTAACTACCGAAGAGAGAAAATACAGGTAGGGTAAAATAGCCAGTGAACATAGTGCGTTTAACACTTGCAGAGGAGAGGCGAAATTTAATTGAACAGTGGCAGTTATTAAAAGAAAACATAGAGATATAACATCTCTATCCATTACTTAAGAGATGAACAACTTGACAACAACACTAGTGAGGACACACACATCCTTTTGACATAACGCCGAGATACAACTTGTATCAATCCACAACCATACAGGCATGTATTAATGCTGGGGTCACCCAAGACTAGATCTTGGGATACTTTGGTGAAGAGACAGTAAGAACGGGCTAACGACCATGACTTAGTGTTTGAAGAAAAAAACACAACCACTGTTGGCAATACCGCTGTGACTAGGTAAGGGTTACAATCGTGACTGTGAGGGAACGAAATAACCGATGGTAATACACAAAATGAAACCCTCCATCACTAACACAGAGCCATATGTACCACCATTCACTTATTATTCCACAAAGACCCATCATGATACTAAACTGACCGAGCAACCAATCAATGCACAACTTAAAATACCCAATTCTTTTTCTTGCAATCCCAAACATTTTACAGTTATCATAGAGAGCTATAACACACATCTACACAGTCGGAATTCTCAAGAACACACAGAATCCAAGCATCACTAAGCCATCATTTGTTCATACAATAGAGAATACCTCATGGATGGAGAGAAAAAGAATCATGCCTATGGAAAAAAGCTTAAATGGTGAGTTGGCTGACCCTTCATTCTTCCAAGAGCCTGAAAATGCGGAGCTTCACAACCAACAGAGTGAAAAATGAAACAATGGAACAATGCTAGGGTGACGACTGATAGGGGGAGTATGGAGTGACGTGTAGTAAATGCACGTCGCTTCCATCACCTGGCCTATTCAATTTGAAGTACGAGACAACCCAACAAGCATTACATTCACCAATCAATTAAACCGTGTATTCAATGCCAAACCATTGTGAAATCTACAATGATATCCATTGCATAGTGCGCAGCCCAATATCATTTACATGTTAACCCTTGCCATAATTCCATGCCATAATACATATTGAAATTCTATATGCGCCCCATTCAAATCTAATGAAATTCACATAGCCCACTAACCAACAATAGCATAATAGTTAGGACTAACACTAATATCCTTTAACTTTTCCATTTGAAATTGCATATAATCCTTTATCATATCTCAAACATATAACTTCTTTCCCTTTATGATTTTTTCATAAGTTTTTTTCTTGTTTGATCATGCTACCATTAAAATATCTCTTGCATATATGTGGCTAGGTAATTGATCATAAGCATTAGTGACATGGTTAAATCATAGCAACTGTAAATAACATGCTCCTCATAACCATAAACATGTTTTGGATCGCAAAAAACATTCCACAAAATGCATCACTCACCTATTACCATGTCAAAATGAAACCAAGACTGCATCATGAATAATGTAGGATTGTGTAGGCAACATAAAAAACAACAACAAAAAAATGTGTGATATGTCTATCCTTGCACCTCTAGTCCACAAGGGGGTCCCACCTACTAGTATTATATTATTAGCAGAGTTAAATAATAGGGCTTTAGCAATACTTTGCAGGCAGAATTCATCGTTACGATTTTAATCGTCAACACCTTGTAATGAGAGCATTGAGCAAATACATGTCGAGACGTAGGAAAGAGCACCAGACAACTGTCAAGAGAGTGTTCATGTATTTGTGTGGCACAAAAGATTATGTTATATTCTACCAAGGAAAACCTGAATGCGATAGTGAATTATATGTACATGGATTTGTCGACATCGAATGGGCTGGAGATCTAGATTGACAGAGGTTGACCAATGGATATGTGTTCAAAATGTTCAGTGGAGTGATAAACTAGATGAGTAAGAGACAAATGGTCATAGCCCTATCAACAACAGAAGCTAAATACATGACAACCACTCATGGAAGCAAAAAATAAGTATGGTTGCAAAGGATGTGTTCAGGAATCGAGTTTGAGCATAGAGCTATGAAGATAAGTTGTGACAGTCAAAGTGCAATATTTCTGGCAAAGAACCCTTCTTATCATTCTAAGACTAAGCACATTGATGTACAATACCGTTTCGTGAGACATGGTGGAAAGCAACAAGGTGATGATGGATAAAGTAGATATGTTGGAAAACGTAACAGACTTGTTGACCAAGTCTGTGGGTGTTGTGAAGTTCTCTTGGTGCAGAGAGGCAATGGGAATTTTCTGCCCTAGGTCTATGAATGAGAGTTCAGAGGTATCCCGGTTTCAACAAAGAAGACAACAAGTGGAAGAATGTTGGGTTGTTATATTCTTTGTAGTGAAATTCAAGGTGGATAGAGCAACAGTCGAAGTCAAAGGTCAAGGTGAGTCGACTAGGTAATGATGAAGTCGAGGTGGATCGATAACAAGTCGAAGGTCAAGGTGAATCGACCGGGTAAAGTCGGAGTTGAAGGTTGAGGTGGTTTGACATGGTAAAGACATCAAAATTAAGTCGAAGAGGTCAACTGACAAGAGGTTGACGAGCGGACATGTGGCAATCGACTGAAGACCGAATGAAGGCCGATTGGTAGTCGAAGGGTAATCCGACTTGGTAGTCAACTGTAACAAAATCCTGAGATTCACAAGATTTGTAGCCAATGATATGCATGGATCTGCAATCATTTTTGGGCACCTTTTATTTAGGGTTTTTCCTACTGTAAAGCCTATATATAAGGCGTGTTGTAATGCTTTAAAATCTAATGAATAATCTTTAGATGATGAATGGATAATTGCCAAGAGTTTGTAATGATAGAGGTTGTTGGTCATGTAGATGTAAGCCAAATTGGATATAGGGTTGTTCTTGTGTAAGCAAGAGGGTATGATGTTGATTGTGTCTTAGGTGTGGACCAAGGTTAGATATGTAACCTTTTATTCTGAATGAATAAGACAACAAGAGAGAAGAACGCTAAAGGAATGTTGGTTTTCCAGGTTTGGGTTTCCAGGGTAAAATCTCTATGTACTGTGTGTTTGTTTTGTAATTTACTTTCTTGATTATATCTTTCTTCCTCTCTTTTGCTAGGTTTATCATGGAAGTGTGTCTCATTTCCTAACACCTATAGCAAGTACTCAATTATATAAAAATTGTACCCCTAGACACCCTTATCAACCTTGTATGTTTAAATTATTGGAAAGGCATGGCTAAAACTTTGGCCATACAAAGATGATAGGATAGTCAAATTTAACGTGAAGGAATAAGGAAACAATGCATTGTTTTGTTCTGATAAACTTTCACACAAGTGGCCTAATTTTAATAGGATAAGCAATCACATGCATAATCTCGATAGTTCGTTGTGGTTCAACATTTTATCCTGTATCTCTTCCAAATAATAAAAATGATACTTGATTAAGATGAGTATTCTTTCAAGTTCCTTCGGGCAATAGAAGCCAAGGAAATGTTTACATTGGAGCAACCTCAAATTAATGAGATGATTGTCAATAATCCAGCTATTAAATACTTGGGCAGTAAACATACAAGAAATGTTTACATCGAGGAAGCCTCAAATTCATGAGTTGATTGTAAATGGTTGGTTGTCAATAATCCAACTGTTAAATACCTGGGTAGAAAACCTACATGAAATGTTTACATCGGGGCAACCTCGAATTCATGAGCTGATTGTCAATGGTTGGATGTCAAAAATCCAGCAGTTAAATACCTGGGTAGTGAACATGTTCGTGAAAATGAGAGTGAGCTCACTGACACACAAACTACAATACTTGCCATTTAATATCACATATAAGTTTATTGACAATTTTGTTGAGGGGTTTTTTGAAGGACAAGACAAATATGAGATAGATGGTTGTTTCCTAAAGGTTGTTTGGGAAAACATGTCAACCATTGACAGGTATTCAATAAAAGCTATCCCTAAAATATGGCTTTGGCATAATTATTACTTTTCCATCAACACTCATGCATTCATATAAGAAGAGATTTGAACGATGTTGATGTTGTTTATCAGATACCATGTAGCTTTGGATTGAACCTTTAGGGTGCATTCAACGAAAGATAATTCTAGTGGATGAAGCTTGGAGAAATGGATCGATGCATAACACTATTTGAAGGAAATATGCTTGTTATTGAGGGTTGTCAGCCTTTGTTGATGTTATTTCAAAACCTAGATCGATGCCTAATGCTATGTTCGTATAGCAAATGCTTTTAGAATCATTGTTGAATTTTTTAGATTATTGTTAGATTAGAGTTCACAAAGTTTTTGTTTTTATTTTCTCTCATATGGTTTTCCTTTTTTTTTTATTTACTTATTTTGTTTTGTAATTGATATGAGTGATGTGAGTGATACTAAAAGTGATTAATGAATATTTTGTTTTGTATTTGATATTAGTGATGTGATTGGTATTAAAGATGATTAATGTCTTAATGTCAATGCAAAACAATAATAAAAGAGAGTAATATGAAGAAGCATCAGTCAATGCTAGAAATATTTGATTTAATTATATATAAATCAATTATTGATTATGTCAATTGAAAATATATTTAACTTATTTAAAAAATTAAATATTTATTAAAAAATATATACATCATTTTTATGATTATTTAATTTAATTAATAAACATTAAAAATCATAATATATTAGATTATTTAATTTAATTAATAAACATTAAAAATCGTAATACATTGGATTTTATCTCTTAATAGAATCAATTTTTTTTTATGATTATTTAATTTAATTAATAAACATTAAAAATAATAATATATTGGATTTTATCTCCTAGTAGAATCAGAGAAAATTTTTAAAGCAAAAAAATCTATACAAAACTTAAATATTAAAATACAAAACCTAAATATTAAAATTCTAAATTTTGAAAACTATATTAAAAGAAAAAAACATGAAAATGAATTATGATAGGGAGAAAAATATTTATTACAATATAAATAATTCATCAAAAGCTAAGGAACAAAAACTTCAATTATGAGGTGGGTCACATTCAAATAATTAATCAAAAGGATAGGAACACAACCTTCGACCACATTTACTCTTTTGCACGTATAAAAACACGTGGTCCTACTAATGAGATGGACCACATTGAAATCATTTATCAAAAGGATACTAACACAACCTTTGCTCACATTTAATCCTTTGCATTTATATAAAACATGTGGTCTTATTAATGAGATGGACTTTTGGGCTCATATTTTGTTATAGGAAAACAACCTTGCATACCTCCTTTTTTATCCATTTTTTTTTCAATTTTTGGCATCTTTGTTACAAATTTTACTTAGTAAAAGATTAATAAAGGATTAAGAGGTAATTATTAGTTTATTTTTATTTTTTATTTAACAAGCAAAAATATTGAATTTCAGAGGTTTTATTAGTCATTCACCAGAAACATTATGTTTATGTAATCGTTCCTAGGTTAGCATATTTCCAGGCCAGTTAGGAAAAAACGGGGACATGGGTTTTGTTCCTCATGCTCATGGGATGCTTCGTTTCCTATTGGTTCGGTGAAAAGTCCCTCACACATGCCTAGTCAATGTGGGAAATTTTTGAGGCAAACACGTAGATTAGCTCACTAAATCCACCCAACTTTGCTTGAAATTGGTTTTTCCACAATTTTGGCCACTATGAAGGTCGAATCTCATCTAGATGAATGATTAAAATAACAATTATTTGGTTGAGATGAGTGTTATCGACATATTAGTTTCTTTTTGTGACGTATAAATATGCAAGAAGGCGAGGCTTAAAGGGAATTCATATTTTTGAATAAAAATTCTGAACTGGGGATTGTAAACAAGCTTTTGAGCAATTTGAAGATATGATTTTATCATCTGCTTAGTCTCTCTATGCATGTGCCAGCTTGGAGGCCCCCCATGTTTGGTTCATGTTGCAACAATTTTGTAAATTAGTGTGTGAATTTTCATTTCATTGCAATTTCTTCATTTCGTAAAATTTCCTTTCTTTCTAGTTGTTATTCTATTTAAAAGTTTAGATCAAATTTATATTTGAATTGAAGTACATACCATTGTTAGATTTCATTGAAGTCTTTTATCTTGTTTTTAAACACAAACATGGATGCGTTTGTCTTCAAGTGATAACTGAAAAAGGTTTTTTGAGTATTACAATAAGTTTCCCTTAACCATTGAGTTAAGAGGAAACATTGTAGTCAAGTTTTCCACCAGTAGGAACCATAGTAAACATTTGATTAGGAAAATTAAGACCTGGCCTAGAATATTTTTAAATTAATTCATGCATGTGTGTGTTTATCGTTCTTCACAATCAGTAAAACTTCACAACTAAGTACAATACTATTGCAGAGAGCCACCTCTTGTTGGGTTATTTAAACTTCACAATTATTTGAGTATTGCTATAAAGAATTTTACACTTTACAACCAACATTTCCACCATGGAAACTGTGACAACTATAACTCATCACATGTGGAGACAAATACACTCTACAATATGATTTTCAACCAATGAGACTATGACAATTATATTGGAGGAACTTAGAATTTTGAATCTTTTACTTTGCTTTCTTAGATGCATAACTTTTGAGAGTTCATGCTCAAACTGAGTCTTGTTGCAAAGAGGTTTCATTATTTTGAAACAATTTTGCTTTGTGATCTAATTGTCCACCTTTGAAGCTATGAACATTTGAAGAATTGGTTTCCCCTTTTAAAATTTAGCTTACAAAAGTGATTTGTAGTATTGCTTGAAAGTTTTCTTTCATAGAATTAAATTGATTTTAAAACTAGTTCCCTCACATACAATGATTGTGCCTCACAAGTTTATGGACTTCTGGATTGATAATTTAATGTCCTAATTTATGCAAGTAAATTAAACCAACATTTTTGGTGTCGTTGTTGGGGAGGCACTAAAGAAATTGGTTTTGAAATATCTAGTTTTCATTAAAAAAAAATTATATTAAAAGGATTTTTGTTTGTCCACACATTTAGTACCAGGAGGAGCGAAGAAGGTACGACGAAAGGTAAGAACCTACGCAACCACTAGTGTGTTTCCTTTATGTAAGTGTTTTTTTATTCATGGAAAGACTAAATCATGTGAAAATACAACTTGGTCACAACAAGGTCTCAGTAGCATGAGGAGTTGAAGTACGTGATTGTCATGCTTAATTTTGCTTTGAGTGGTGTGATTTTATTTCTAATGATTTCATTTATTTTCATTATTATTAAAGGTGTTGTAAGACTCCCCCCCCCCTTTGAGTACTCATCCATGTGAAAGATAGGGATCATCAACCAATAAGAAGAATGTAAGACTCTTCAAGAATCTCTTGAGTAAAGGAGAATGTTACTCCAAAAAAATCTCAAATCCTAGCAGCAACTGGGAACATCTCTGCATCTCAGAAGGAGCACATCTTGACAACCATTAGAAACATATTTTCATCTTGAGAAGTGATAGAAGAGAAAAAATTCCATGCGCAACATCAAGAAGAGTTAGAAGAGACCAAAGAGCCATGGAAAGCATTTGATGAAGAGTAGACAAAAGAACCTGAGATTGAGGAATTTCTACCATGTCTGTCATAAGATCCTTTGTGCATTCAGGAGTGCAATGGGAAGATTTCAGAAGAACTTTTGTTGGGTTCATGCTTTGACTATTTTGTTTCAATGGCCAAATCCTTTTTGCATGCGATGTTATATATGCTATCCTCTCATTTAGCCATTTTGAAGGTATTATCAAAGCTTTATACATCGATTCATCTCAGTTAAATGTTTATGAGGATCTAACATTTGGTTTTCTTGCAATTGATTGAAATCACGATTTGATCCTCCATCTAGTCCCTCGTCCGACACTCCATTTAACACTTGATATGACACTCCATCCGGCACACGATACGACATTCAGAGCGCATAGGAGCTGGTGGTTGGTACATTGGTGACCTTTGATGGAAGAATCAGGGATGTGGGTTTTATGCCCCCTCGTGCCCTCCAACTATGGAGCTTGACACATCTCAGATTGGGGAGTTGAAACGATCGCCGAGTGGCACACAAAGACAATTAAGAAATATGCTATTGTTAGAACACATTTAATGAATTTACTGTTTTTAGAGAGGGTCGACCCTTCCAGTGGTCAACCTCTCAAGATCTGTAAACATCTATAAATACCACTGTCTATGACATGAGCCAGGAGACAAATTTTATTATTTTATATAAACATTATCACGATTTTTTTTGTATACTCTATTTTTATATCAATGCCAGTGTTGCTCTAGCTTTGTGATTACGATTTCCTGTTGAGAGTTGCCATGCCCTTTTGGGGGGCCCACCAGTGGTCTGGGTTATTGTTTATACCAATACATATTTACAATTATCTAGTTGCCTTTCTTATATTTCAAAATCATTTCTTTACTGTGTAAATTTTTTAATTTCAATTGCTTGTTGTGTGTATATTTTAATTGTAGATCGCTTGTCTAATTCATCTTCCTGTACACTTTCTCTTAATTGCAGATTTCTTTCTGAACTGTGTATATAATAGAGGGACGTCCATGGTTGTGTGTTAATGATTATGTTTTGTTTGCAGGTTGTAGAAGTTGTTTAATTATATTGTTATGCCTTTTTCTCTTTAGCTGTAAATTACTCTACATAGTACTAATCTAGATAGGTTTATTGGTAGCTTTGATAGATCAATTGCTTTAGTTTGATAGTTTTGACATAGTACTAATTTAGATAGGTTTATTTGATAGGTTTATTTGCAATTTCAAATACTCTCTGTAGGTCTGTTTCATTTGTTAATTTTTCCCTAGCATGATAGGATATAAACGGATTTTGAGTTGTGATTTCTAATTAGCATTAGTCAATAGTTTGTAAGTTTTCACATAGTGTTTTTATTGTCATCTTAGTCATGAATTTGAATTAGGATTTTTAATTAAGTGTTGATTATGAGTTATAGCTTTGCTTGAGTTAGTGATTTTGAACATGGTATTTTCCAGTAGTTGTATGATAAAGTGAATGATTGACGTTGAATCTTTTCTGCACAATGTTTAAAGATCACATGTATTCCAAGAACACCTAGTGTTACTTTTATGATGGAAACACTCTCTATAGACTTCCTTAGCCATACTTTACATTTCTCTGTAGAAATTAACATTGATTTAATACCACTTGAGTTATCATTGGTAGTTAGATGCCATCGTGATGTTATTCGACACCGAAGACACAATCATCACATTTGAATACTTTCTTCTTTATTGCAAGATAGAAATAGTTTTGATAGCTTAGAATTTGATTACTGTCATAACACTCTTGCTTTTAGTTAAGTAGATTAATGTTTATTCTTTGCAAGATAGAAATAATCGTGAGTTCTTTTTAAGAATAGAGTTCAATTGTCAAGATAGTTTTGATAGATTAGTTGCTTAATTTCTTACTTGCTCATTCATTCAGAGATAGATAGATCAAATAATTCAGAAATAGATTACTTGTTGTTTGCTTATTCAAAAAGAGATTGAATAGATTAAATAGTTTTGAAATAGATTTCATGTTATTCTCTTATTTAGAGATAGTTCATAGTCCTAGATTGTTTAAGGTTACTTAGGTCAAATAGTTTATATTTTTGAATTGCTTGAAGCTCATTAATTGGAGGTTTCTTTATATAGAATTTTTTGTTTAAATAGATTTTAAAAGTCATGTATTTAAAAAGTAGAATTGTGAATTGAAAAGAGTGTTGATCCCTAGGGTAAACTATCTCTTTAGCTAGACAATCTTTCCATTAGATTTTCTTTCTTCCTTGGCTCATACTGTGCCACAACTCTAAGTTTACTTTCTTACATATTGAGGGAACTAGTACATATAAAATACCCATCATTTTTGGCGTCGTTGTTGAGTTGTCTTAAGGTAGAAAATAGTTAGGAAGTAGATCATTTATGAACATTAGCATTAGTTTGGTCATGGGGGAACTTTAAGACGAGAGGTAAGAACCTGTGCATATGTTATAGAAGGTTCCCCCAAACCCAATGGTAGTTTTTCTTTTTTATTGCTTTCATGAACAAACCTAGGGACCCAAAGGGAAGATACACCAAAACCAAACCAAAACTTTCGATCAAGGTTCCTTCTAACCTTTTTGGAGGAAGGAACACTCCACCCATAAACTCCGTATAACGATACTAGAAAATAGGGGTTAGCTCAATCCAAAGAAATAAAGAAGTCTCCGAAGAGACCAAAATTGGGGGCACTATAGAGCAGAAAATTGAAACTTCAACAATAGTGGGACAGGAAGCAAGACCACTCGAGCCTTCATTAGAACTAGCCAACACAACCTTTTCCTTTTCACCACCATTAGGGGACTCTAACTTTGTTGATATCATTGACCCTGAACATGTGAATTCTCTTTTTGGCAGTTCAACCAATATAATTGTATCCCAAGTTGAAACAAAAAATTTGGCACCAATAGTTTCAATAGGCTCAAGTAAAGTCCTGAGCATCCAAACAATAGATAAATGTTCCCATTGAAGGGATACCCTTCCTAGAAAAGAACCTTGGGACACTTTTTTATCTTCAAGGATAAAACCATTCAGGTATTGTCTCTTTGGTAATCAAATAAATCTGGATGATCACAACCATGCAAGACACGATGAGGGATAAGAAGTTGGAAACCAAACAAAAACCACCTTCGGGTTTCCAATTTTGTATACCACACATAATGTCAATATGAAAAACATTCCACTCTCTGCATTGCCCACCTTTTATGGTAAAAGTAGTGAAGACCCGAATACCTTCCTATTTGAGTTTGACATCTTGTGTAGGAGATACAACTACTTGCAAGATGCCCATATATTAAAACTTTTTCCTGCCACTCTCAAGGATTTTGCACTAAGATGGTTCATGGGGTTAGGAGAGTCCAATATTAGGTCTTGGGAAGACACGAAAGCTATATTTCTTGAAAAAGACCAAGACTACTGCAAGTCCAAGGATTCTCGTAATGATATTTTTAAAATCCAACATTTAGAGGACGAGAGTCTCGATGATTACATGGAACAATTTGCTTATACCTCACATAAATCGAAATATCATGAACTTCGAGATGATGCAGTTAGGAATCTTTCCCTTAAAGGAATTTTGGAAGAATATCTAGAGACACTTAACCTGATGGAATCATGTGACATCTCCCATAAACCATTTATTGAAATCCGTGAAATGTGTAGAAATTACTCGAGGAGTAGAGCCAAAATTGGGAAGAGTGTTCAGGATCCTTATAGTAAAAACCTAAAAATAGTTAGTTAAGGTGGTATTAAAAGGGTAGAGATATGAAACCTATTGGAGAACTTCAAAACCAATATCTTAAGTACAATAGGTTCCCAGTTGGAAACCCTAAATATTAAGAAGAAATAGGAGGAGGAGAATGCATCAATGTGCATATTTTGTCCAAGGTGCAGGAGGAAGAATTCCTCAAGAGAGTGTCCATTATAGAACATTTCAGTTTGTGGCTTCTGCACTGAAGACCACCCAACCGAAAAATACCCATCACTACCCTGTTTATTAGCCATTTACAGAAGTGGGGATCCTGGGGAATCCTCTTATGCACCTAGGAGGCCATGGAAGCCTAGGAGTCAACCTACATACCAGGATCTATCACCTCAAGTTCCACCCTATTATAAACAACCACAACAGTGGAACTCACAGAATTGGAAAAAATGGTCTCCACAATATCACCATCCTTGGCTACAAGGATGGAGAGGAGGGAATACCCAAGGAAGTGCTTAGGATCCACCTATTCCTATGCCCACTCATCCTTACCCACAATTTCCGCTGAACATCCAACAAATTTTTCCAGGTTTTGTTACCCCACCTTTACCTCATATTCCACAACAACCCCAACAATACCAGAATACAAGCTCCCCAAGACTGACATTATTATCGGCAAAATCGGTGCCCAACCCGAATAACAAAGTAACTCAACCTCTTCATAATTTTGAGCTACAAACCTTCCCGACATATGTTATTTCTCTTGTTCCATTACATGAGATTTATCTAAGGCCAAGAAAAGTTCTGGATAGACAAAGACCTTTAGTAGTCATCTGGGAAGAAGAAGAAGATGAAACTCCTGAACATCCCATGAATGGCACTAAGTGGGAATATGTTATCATTCCTAAAGACCAGGAACCAAAGCTTCCCCAAAATGAATCTTCATAGATTACAAAAGCCCCTCCTTATCCAAAAATATTAGCAATTGAGAAACCTACCATTCAACCAAAATTTGACATTTGAATTGAAGAATATATGTGTCGAAATTCCCTTGTTACAAGCCATAAAGGACATTCCAATTTACAATAAGGCGGTCAAATAATTGTGTATCAAGAAATCAGGTAGGAAACAAAAGGATCCTCCAACAATACATTTGATAGGAGAATTCTCTGAATACATATCAGAGTAGCCTAGGGTCACAAAATATGGGAACCAAGGGAACCCTATAGTAACAATAACCATTATTAAGGTTCCCATTGGAAATACTCTCATAGACCTAGGGGAAACCATTAATGTTATGAATGTTACTACCTTGGAGGAATTACATTTAAAACCCCTTCTTAGACCTACCCCAACTATTTTGGAATTAGCAGATAAGACAAAAGTTATACCTGAAGGAGTCTTGGATGATATCATAGTTACATTAGCCTCATGGGAATACCCAATATAATTTCTTGTCATTCATTCAAAGGATCTTTCTAAGGGCATCCCACTATCTTGGGAAGAGCTTGGTTGGCCACAACCAATGCATTTATTGGTTGTAGAGAAGGCGAAATGACCATCTCTAATGGACTTTCTATACAGAAGCTTACCATATACCCACCATCTCAACCTATTATGGAGAATCTATGGTGTCTTGAATTCCCATATGAGAATGAGAATTGGGAAGAAACTATGTTTCCGAGTGATCATTCCTGGGCACTTCAAGAGCAAACAACGGAAAATGTGCTAAACCAATTTATTTCTACTATCACGTGTGTTGATTTTCCACAATATTTTCCCCAATTTGAGTACATGTTTGGGGAAGAATTTCAGGAACAATTGGACCAATCAAATTTGTCTTCGACATCTTTTATTTTTAAGATATATGAGTCTGCCACATCTTATACCATTCCCTATGAGATTAGTCCTGGGAAATTCCTACATATAAATTCCGAACTAGACCAACAAAAAAAATTAGTAAATGTCCTTAAAGAACAATAAGGGGCATTCACCTGGGAATACACTGATATGAAGGGTATACACCCTGACACATGCATTCATTAGATATACACCCAGGTAGAAGTAACACCCATTAGGCAACCCCATAGAAGGATGAATCTGACACTCAAGGATATAGTAAAAGAAGAAATATAGAAGATATTGAATGTTGGCTTTATTTATCCAATATATGACAGTAAATGGGTATCCCCGCTTGTAGTGGTTCCAAAGAAAGTAACCGGAAAATGGAGAATTTGTGTCGATTTTAAAGAACTTTATAAGGCCACTCTAAAGGATTATTTTCCCCTTCCCTTCATTGACCAAGTCTTGGATATCTTGTCAGGGAAGCAATACTTTTCCTTCCTGGATGGATATAATAGATACAATCAAATTCTCATAGCACTCGAGGATCAAGAAAAGACTACTTTCACTTGTCCTTGGGGCACTTATGCCTATAGGGTATTACCATTTGGTTTGTGTAATGCTCCTGCCACATTTCAACTAGCAGTATTAGGGATATTTGCTGACCTTATTCATAATTGTGTGGAAGTATATATGGACAACTTTCCAGTATATGGAAATACTTACTAGGAATCCCTAGATAATCTAAAGAAAGTCCTTATCAGATGTCAAGAAATGAATCTATCCTTAAGTCATGAAAAATGTAAAATGTTGTTGACTGAAGGAGTAGTCTTAGGAAATCACATTTCATCTGAAGGGATTAAAGTGGATCTTTCTAAGATTGAGGTAATTGTGAAACTTCCACCCCCAAAGACTAAAAAAGAGGTAAGAATCTTTCTTGGACATGAAGGATACTACTGGCGATTTATTGAGAATTTTATGAAGATTGTTGCAACCATGTTTGGATTTCTTACAAAAGATGTTGATTTTATTTAGACCAACCAATGTCAAACCTCCTTTGAAACTCTAAAAGTTAAATTATATGTGGCACCATTTCTTAGGGGACCCAATTGGGCCCTTTCATTTCACATATCCTTTGATGGCTCTGATACTACAATAGGAGGAGTATTAGGGAATAAATAAGATCAACAATCCTATGTCATTTATTTTGTGAGTAAGAACATGTCCCCTGCCAAGTTAAACTATACAGTTACTGAAAAGGAATTCTTGGCAGTTGTCCATGACATCAATAAATTTCGCCATTATATCACAGGATACGAGGTATTTGCACATACAGATCACCCTACCATTAGATTTCTCATGAATAAACCCATTACCAATGGCCGAGTAACTAGGTGGCTCCTGTTATTACAAGAGTTCAATATCATCGTCCTTGACCGACCTATAAAATAGAACTTAGTAGATGATTTTCTTTCACGCATTAATCATGAGGGTGATAATATTCCTGTTGATGACAGTTTTCCATATGAGCATCTCTTTTCCCTCTCCGTAAACACCCCATGGTTTGCATGCATGGAAAGTTATTTGGCTACTAGAAAGATACCAGCTCATTTGTCACCTCATGAAAAGAATTGAGTTATCATGCAAAGTGCTAACTAGTCCTGGGTTGGCCATGACCTTTTTCGTACTGGACTAGACTTGATTATTTATAGATGTGTCCGAGAAGATGAAATACCAGAAATCCTACAAAGTTGTCATGATGGACCACGTGGTGACCATTTTTTCGACAAACGTACAATGTATAAGGTGTTACATTCATGTTACTATTGGCCTAGTATTTTTAAGGATGATGCCAAATATGTGAGGAGTTGCAATAGTTGCCAAAGGATAGGAAGACCCACATCAGATGATGAAATTCCCTTACATGCCCAAGTTATGATAGAACCTTTCGAGAAATGGGCCCATGATTTTGTAGGACCAATTTCACCCATGTCTCATAAGAAGAATTATATTTTGGTTTATACAGATTATGTCACCAAGTGGGTAGAGACAAAAGCCTTATTTAGGGCTACTAAAAAATCTGTTGTTGAATTCATTTATGAAGACATCTTTACCCTCTTTGGTGTTCCTCATGAAATTGTTACATACCAGGGCACACAAGTCACTTCTAAGATGATGAAGGAATTAACAAAGAAAAATGGGATCAAGCATTGCAAGTCTTCTTCATATCACCCACAAGCTAATGGCCAAGTAGAGTCAACAAATAAAGTTTTGGAAACTATATTAACCAAAACTATCCAATTACACCATAGGGATTGGGTTGATAGACTTCCAAGGGCTTTGTGGGCATATCGTACCACCTGGAGAAACACCATTGGGCACATCCCCTACGAACTAGTGTATGGAAAACAAGTACTTCTACCAATTGAATTCCAAGTAAGGACTTTCTATATTGCTGCATAATTGGGATTAGACCTATATGAGGCACAAAAACAACGAGCCCTACAATTGAACAAATTGGATAAGATTAGACAAGATGCTATCCAACGAACAATGTTAGCTCAAAACTAGAGGAGCAAGTGGCATGGCAAATTTATTAAGAAGAAACAATTTCAACCTGGTGATTGGGATCTGTTGTTTGATTCTCGATTCAAAAATTTTATAGGAAAACTTACCACTTGGTGGTTGGGTCCTTATGAGGTAGTTACTTTGTATGATAATGGGGTTGTTAAGATAAAAACAATTGATGATGGACAAGTTTCTTTTGTAGTGAATGGACACTGACGTAAACTTTACCACAGATCCATTTCCAAAGATAATTTTCTATAGGTCATGTCAAGCAACAAGGCATTGGCCTTGGTGGATGTGGAAGTTCCTTCTCCCTCCCCCGGTTCTTGAAACTTTTTCTGAATTTTGATTGTACATATGTAAATAATTTAAAGTGTGTTTTTTGCTGATAAACAATTTTAGAGATTTCTGCAGGTATTTGTTTCACCACAAGTGGACAATTTCAAGGAGACAAAAAGGGAAGTATTTTACTTCAGAAAAACATATTTCTATATTGAACTTTGTTTTCTGCTTAAGCATCAGTTGAATAATGACTTCTTATTATGCTTAGAAATTGCTTGCTATGAATTAGCCATATTTTTTGCAAGATTTCTATCTTCCTTTCTCTCAAGGCATCTTTAATGGAAATTGCTCATAACCTCCACCACTAGAGGATATAAGGAAGTGATACCTTGTCTTATCAAACCTAGAGGTTACTCGTACAATTTCCCCAAGAAACCTGAGTAGGTGAGTAAAGTATATTTATGAAAGAGTAACAAGAAGGTTTGATTAGCGGTTAGCCATGGAAACATCAATATAACTTTAAAAAAAGAAGAAAGTGAGTAGGGACTGAAGATACCTTCCTGTTCTTTTCCAATGGTACCATCCACTACACACTAAAAATGCTTGATTATACCATATCTTTAGATAGGCTACGTCCACTTAAGTACTCCTTACATCAGGAAAATCTATAAAGAATACATAAAGAAGAGTCATCCTCTAACATAAATACCATCCCAGTCTTAAATAAAAAAAATTCAGAGCTTCCTCCCCATCTTCTTGCAAAAATAATTTTTTATAAAAAAATCTTAAAAGATGGTGGACCAGTCTCTGTTGTAAAAGGGTGTAAGAGGATAACCCACCGGGATACTGAACATGTCTACTGGAAGCGGGTACCAGCCTATGGTATGACTAGGTAAACTTGTTAGAGTACTGCACAAGATTGATGACAATGGGGAATTCTACCTAGCGAGGGTGATGATCTGACAAACAATAAATAAAATTACTAAATATTAAAACTTGTCCTGATGTACGACATTACTTGTAGACAAAGCTGAAAAGAAGTATGCATGGTTAAGCAAAGTTCAATGAACTCCATAAATCTTCCATTAGGAACTAGCTTTAATACCATCCTAAGACTCTTTCACCTACCTCTTCTTAAATATACGTAGGATGTTTTTTCCTACAGGTGGGGCCATATTTTAACCGTCTTGTCAGACTAATGTGTGAAATTTATCTCTACACTTGGCAAACTGTAAATCTTAGGCTATTGGGAAAATTGATCGGTTCCCTATATCTTTGATTGTGAGGTGTCACAATACTTAGGAGTGGGGGAGGGGTTTCCTGAGATGACAAGTGATAAAAACCACTATCTATATTACAATCCATGAGAAGAGGAAGTAGAATCTTTGTTAAAAATTCTGTTATATTGTTTTTACGATATCCTAGGCTATTATATCAACAATTGTTTTTATTAGTATGCTAAATTCTATACTGCTGACATCACTGTGTGTTATAACCCTGCTATGTATTTTTATGTTTATATAATGGAAGACTGTGTAACTGGTTCTTTGTGTCAATTACAAATAAATAACAAACTGTTAAACTCACTACAGATCTATGTTACACGCATATGAACAAAGGAACAAGTTGTTTTATATTACAGATCGATGACAAGGAAATTAACAATGGATAGTCCTATTCACACTCATCCTTTCCATGCTCCATGCTCCTGTTCACCATGACTGCCATAAATTTCCCAAGCTAAGTGCTATGGGTGAACATCCATTATGATGGGGATAATTTCCACTTGCACATGAGGACCAGATGGAGTGCCATTTGGAGGATCGGATGGAGTGCCATCTGGAAGACTGGATGAATTTCCATCTGGAAGACTGGATGAAGTTCCATATGGAGGATCGAGTGAGGTATGTATGTACTATAAATGACCACGATTGCATGCAAAAATAATCATTCGACTTGATACACCTGTGCAATGGTAAGTTAAGATGGGTTGAATGGTATATTTTTCGAAATTCATGTTTGTAATTGAATTAAAACTTTTTAATGCATTTTTATGATCAAATGTACAAGTCGAAGACTTGGGCATTGATCTAATTCTCACATAATTGAATTTTCCTCCAAAGTACACCACCATTATAAATTCAAACGTAGTGCAATCATAGTCACACATGGCAATCATGTGTGATGAATTCACCCACGAATTCAACCATTTCCACCTCAATTGCATTAAAAACCGGGTGCTCTGCCCCAATTTCCATTTCACTCATCCTCTGTTTTCTATGTCGCGCTCACCCACTTCCCAATTTATTACTCCTTCTCATCTTTCACACTGTAACCATGCCCAAATTCTATGAACCATCCTCCCATGCCGAGATTTTGGCCATTCCCGAATTCACATAGTGTAGAAATATTTTCCTTCGTGTAGGGTGGGGACCATTCTTGGCCAGTCTGTAGGGCCACGACGATGGTGTCTCACTACAATTTGCTCTTGGTTTTGATGGGAGGATGGATCGTGTACGGTCTTTGGCCTTCTTGGTCTCTGAGGAATCTATTGCCTCAGCCACGAAATTTCCACGGGTCGGGGATCGATGGTTCAAACACCATCAATTTCAACGTCGAAGCTATAACATAATGTTCAAGCTTGAGTTTCAAAATGTTTCTAGAGCCAAAGGGTACTCAGAATAATGGATCAAGGATGAATTTATTAACCCCCTGATCGTAATTACCATGATTATCACTTGTGAAGGTAGGTACTCTGTTTTCAAATCTTGTCATTTTCGTCTGTTAGCCCATTTTCAATTCAATAAACACTTGAATTTTCCTTTCTACTTCCTGAAAAGTATTGATAAAATGTCTTCCCAAGTTCGTAAAAGCTTGGCCAACCCTCACAACAGTCTATTCCACCATGGCCTCATTAAATTGCTTGTTATAGCTGAATTGACAAAATAGAACAAGACAAGGGATGAATTCCTCTACCAATTCTCAAACCCCCATCTCATAGTCAAGACAAGCAAGAGATCAATTGATTCAAGGCCTGTCATTCCATCTAAGCCTCATTCTCCCCAAACTGGAAACCCTCCAACTCAAACTATCTCTCCGTCTGATCAAAAGGCCAAGGAAATTATTGATTCCCTTCCAACCTCATCTGGTAAGAGAATAAAAAATCCCGCTGATAATTCCCCATTGCCTTCAACACCTGTTGATCCTCAACCTAAGAAGATACAAGATTCATTTCAACAAGGGTTTCCTTCATTCCTTACAAAGAGGAGAGGAGCCAATCGATTCAAGGGGGAATCTTTTCGAAGAAGCACCCAAAGTATGAGTGGAAAACCCAATGTAAAACCTCCAAGCACTTCAGATCCTATCCAATTGTCTTCTGATCATGAGAGCCCCCATAAAATACTTAGAGAATTTTTTGCAGAGGAGTTTGAGCCTAATAAAGAGGTCAAATATGAACCTATTACACCTAGTCTCCCTCACAAAAACATTGTTACTCCTTCCTCCCAGATGCCTACATCATATTCTAAAATTGATATACCTTCTACATCCATCAAGGGATTCAAGCCTTCTTCTCTTGAGCCATCTGATCATACCTCAGTTATTGAGAAATTACAACAAGAAAATGTTCATTTGCTTCAACAATTGGAACAATGAAAAACTATGGATAAGCATCTACATCATGACAATGTTGTATTGCAAGAAAAAGTGAATTCTCTTCAACGATTGGTTGATCAAATGACCACCACCAACCACAGCCTACGGATGCAATTGAAACATCATAAAAGGCTTGAGACAAAGTCCCCAGGGCAAGAGGGAGAAGTTTCTAAAGCCAATCCACCCCCTCCTTCACGAGTATAGTTATGTCGGGTAATCCATTTTTGTTTGTAGAGGGACATGCAAATCCTTAGGTGTGGGGGTAATGTTGGGTTCGTGTTTTGACTATTTTGTTTCAATGGCCAAATCCTTTTTTCATGTGATGTTATATATGCTATGCTCTCATTTATCCATTTTGAAGGTATTATCAAAGCTTTATACATCAATTCTCCATAGAATCACACAAGGTATGTATAATTATCATTTTTGCAATGATTTTACGATCAATTCATCTCATTTAAATGTTTAGGAGGATCTAACATATGGTTTGCTTGCAACAGGTTAGAATCATGATCTGATCCTCCATCTAGTCCCTTGTTCGACACTCCGTTCAACACTTGATCCGACACTCCATCCCGCGTGCGATCCGACACTCAGAGTGCATAGGAGCTGGCGGTTGGTACATTGATGACCTTTGATGGACAAATGGGGGATGTGGGTTTTATGCCCCCTTGTGCCCTCCAACTATCCAGCTTGACACATGTTGGATTGGGCAGTTGCAATGACCGTTGAGTGGCACACAAAGACTGTTATGAAATATACTGTTGTTAGAACACATTTAATGAATTTAATGTTTTTAGAGAGGGTCGACCCTTCCAGTGGCTGACCTCTCAATCTTTGTAAACATCTATAAATACCATTATTTATGACATGAACCATGTGACAAATTTTATTATTTTATACAGACATTATCACCATTGTTGTTGTATATTCTGTTTTTATATCAATTCCAGTGTTACGTTAGCTTTGTGATTGCAATTTCCTGTTGAAAGTTTCCATGACCTTCTTGGGGGCCCACCAGTGGTATGTGTGATTGTTTATACAAGTACATATTTACAATTATCTAGTTGCCTTTATTAGATTTCAAAATCATTTCTTTACTGTGTAATTTTCTCAATTTCAATTGCTTGTTGTGTGTATATTTCAATTGTAGATCGCTTGTCTAATTCATCTTCCTGTACACTTTCTCTTAATTGTAGATTGGTTTCTGAACTGTGTATATCATAGAGGGGTGTCCATGGTTGTGTGTTAATGATTATATTTTGTTTGCAGGTTGTAGAAGTTGTTTAATTACATTGTTATGTCTTTTTCTCTTTAGCTGTAAATTACTATGTAGAGTACTAATTTAGATAGGTTTATTGGTAGCTTTGATAGATCAATTTCTTTAGTTTTCATAGTTTTGATAGAGTACTAATTTAGATAGGTTTATTTGCAATTTCAAATACTCTTTGTAGGTCTGTTTAATTTGTTAAATTTGCCTTAGCATGATAGGATAGAAATGGATTTTGAGTTGTGATTTCTAACTAGCATTAGTCAAGAGTTTGTAGGTTTGCACAAAGTGTTTTTATTGTCATCTTAGTCATGAATTTGAATTAGGATTTTTAATTAAGTGTTGATTATGAGTTATATATTTGCTTGAGTTAGTGATTTTGAACATGGTATTTTCTAGCAGTTGTATGATAAAGTGAATGACTGATGTTGAATCTTTTCTGCACAATGTTTAAAGATCACGTGGATTCCAAGAACACCTAGTGTTACTTTTATGATGGCAAAACTCTCTATAGACCGCCTTATCCATACTTTACATTTCTCTGTAGAAATTAGCATTGAGTTAATTCCACTTGAGTTATCATTGGTAGTTAGATGCCATCGTGATGTTATTCGACACTGAAGACACACTCATCACATTTGAATACTTTCTTTTTTACTGCAAGATAGAAATAGTTTTGATAGATTATAATTTTAATACTGTCATAAAACTCTTGCTTTTAGTTAAGTACATTAATGTTTATTCTTTGCAAGATAGAAATAGTTCTGAGTTCTTTTTAAGAATAGAGTTCACTTGTCAAGATAGTTTTGATAGATTAGTTGCTTACTTTCTTACTTGCTCGTTCATTCAGAGATAGATAGATCAAATAATTCAGAAATAAATTACTTGTTGTTTGCTTATTCAAAAAGAGATTGAACATATTAAATAGTTTTGAAAGAGCTTTCTTTTTATTCGCTTATTTAGAGATAGTTCATAGTCCTAGATTGTTTAAGTTTACTTAGGTCAAATAGTTCATAATTCTAGAATTGCTTGAAGCTCATTAATTGGAGGTTGCTTTATATAAAATTTGTTGTTTAAATAGATTTTAAAAGTCATCTCTTTAAAATGTAGAATTGTAAATTGAAAAGAGTGTTGATCCCTAGGGTAAACTATCTCTTTAGATAGACAATCTTTCCATTAATGTTTCTTTCTGACTTGGCTCATACTGTGCCACAACTCTAAGTTTACTTACCCTGGGTTGACAATTTGATTGAGGGAATTACTACATATAGAATACCCATCAACTTTGATGGATGAAAAAGAGAGACATGCAATCCATTTTCAAAACACAAGAAAGACAAAGGAACAATGAATACATTGAAACTTGGTTCCATAGAATCAACATTCAAGAATATTCCTCCATTATTCAACATTTATTGGTACCATATCAATCAAAGAAATTGGTTTCTCATACCCTAGCATCTATAAAGGTACATTTTTCAAATTTGGATACGAGTCTACTAGAGATCTTATTACGCACTTGGCTCCATTGGAAGTATTCCTACACTTGAAAGAGGTTTTTCTTCTTTTGATAGGGTAGGATATCATAGAAAAATAAAATGAATAAAATAGTAAAGACAAATATAAGTCTAGTTGTGTAAACCAGGTTAGTAGTGCAACTGGACATGAGTTTTGATTGAAAAATAGGCAACTGGTGGGGAAAATTCTCAATAAAGTTCTGCATGTTGGTTCAGTATTGTATTATTGTTCTTCAAAATCATTTTTGTTTTATTGTGACAAATGATGTGGTATTCCTTAAGGCCCACCTTTCGACATATATTTTCCCATCGACTCCAACACATCATTTGGGATTGAGATTAGAGATATTTATAAGTACCTTGAGACTTGCATGCATCAGTGGCAAGCCTCCTCACTGTCAACAATGGGAATTCACCAAGTTTTCTTGATTAACAGATCTTCCAGGTGACTCGAATCCAACACATCCATTTGTGCTTATCAGGATGTACTTAAATACCTTGACACTCATTTTCATCACTGGGGTATATCTAAAGACTATATGGTTAATGGTATCAACAATAGCTTATCAAGGATATCATCGAGATATTTTAAAGGAGGATAAACCATTCAAATTTCCAAAGGAAAAGAAGATAACAACTTACTAAGAAAAAGACGACAATCATCAGTCCACATGAAACAATTCACAATTAATTACTTTTCAATAATAACATGATCTATTTAGATATTGTAACAACACAAAATATTTGAAAAACACCAAAAGCAAGAGCTTAGGCACCATATTTCAGAGGCTATTATCATCAACATAGTCTTCTCTGTTCTTAGAAAACATAAATATTGATTAGTAGAATATTTGAATGAAGACATTACAATAGACATCCAAAGGGAAGACATTCAACATGCATATATCCAAGGCACAAATATTCAAGAAGGAAGTATTCAAAATAGTCAAGAAACATACAAATAATTTGCAGACATTAGAGGAACATTCAATATGCAGATTCATAAGCATCTGGTACATAAAGGTTTGATATTTTTTATTTGTTATTTATAAAATATAATAAAATTAAAAATAACTTTTAAATCCTTTATAGCCTTTTTCTTTCACTACACTATCCATAATATTTCACCCTAATTAATTGTTTTCATAAGCTATATTACTCATTTTTTCTACCATAATCCATTTCTATTCAAATTACTCCTATCCATTTAAATACCAACCATGCCCATCCATATACTACCTATCCTTTTATTCCCAATATCCTAACATATACCCATTTTCACATATCTTCCCACATGTTTAAATTTCACAATTCTTATCTTACAAAACACCAATGAAAAAAAAAACATTTTATAACCCAACGACTATATGACTCTACATTCTTCCCTTTACAAGAATACACCACATTCAATAATAAGACAATTTTTCTTCATTTGCATCGTGTGACGAAGGAAATATCGACATTTTGAAGGGGTTTCGATGAGATATTGTTGTAGGTACTAAAGGGAAAGCATATGGAACATAAATTTGAGGACAAAGCCATGAATTGATGCACAAATTGAGCCATAAATTTGGACATAGGAAGACATAATTCGAGCTTGAAAGTGACAATTATAGAGACATGGGTTCTTATTCCAAAAAGATGTGATCTAAAATCGAAAGGGATGCACAAAAACTAGATATTAAAGGCACAATTAAGCAGAGAACCGAGGTAATTTCATATCAACAATACATTTTTCAAAATTTTTAGAGCATACAATCAATATTTAGGTTCTGCAAAGTAGGTTTTATAGAGAGATGGGTTTCCAAAATTTCAAGAAATATAACCAACAACATCAAGAGTTGAGCAAACTTAACAAAATATAAACAAAATTGTTTAGGAACTAGAGATAATTATGTCAAACTAAAGTCTCTGTTTTAAATTTCTTGAAGAGCAGAGAATACAAAGACAAGTATTTTGAAAAATGGTTGTGAAATTTGAACCACACAAGGTTGCCTTGGTTGGGTTTCATGAAGAATGCGAAGAAATATTAAGGAGGGTAGGGTTGGCTTAACTTCTTTAGAAAATTTGAGGGGCACAATCTAGAAGTAACCAGGGAATTTGCCCAAAGATTTGATGGAGAATGTGCCCAAGTAGGAAGCCTCACATTGCATATCTATGAGAATGTATTGTCTAAAATCATTGGGTTACCACAAAAAGGAGAGAAGTGGTTTAAGAACAATTCTATAAAATCAAATTCCTCGATTCCATATATGTTGAGGAATAGGACGAGGTTTAATTGGACTTCTCGGGTTCCTAGAATATGGATCAATGATCCTTAGAAGGATTTAGCTTTCCTTCTTCATAAGTTTGTCACATGTGAAGGTATATGTAGCCTAATATTTCTCTATCACATCAGATTACTAATGCATTTAAGGAATGAGTAGCCTAAATATGCCATACTATTTGTTGAGCAACCTTACTAAAATGGCTAAGTCAATTCAAATACAAAGCAAGAATGTTGAGAGGTACCTTTATCATCATAGCCTCATTAAATTGATCATGAAACATGAGATTTTAAAGAAAGGCATAGGATGGTCATAGTTCTTAGCAAGTGATGGTTTTAAAAATATAGATGAATCCATAGAAGATACAATGGAACTGTTGGATTACT
>ML789489.1:115090-169297 GCA_009831015.1 Picea engelmannii | reverse complement strand
TCACTTCACTTTATTATTTAAATAATTTCTTCTTTGCAACCACTTTGATTACTTTGACCTTTTGGGGCTTGTAGATGACTCATGAGGGTTCTCCAACTTCACATGGCCATAACTCTCTAACCGTGAGGAGTTATGTGACATTAAACATACCACCGGAAATGGAATGACATTTACTATCTATCTATATTAGTCTTACCATAAAATATATCAAAACTCATACCATTATCCATCAAACAAACTTGACTCCATTACCCAAACCATTGTTCTACTATAATTCGCTACCAAACTTTCTTCAAGGGTTGACATCAATGAAAACCAACCAAATTAATGAACAATCAACCCCTTTGGTATTTATGGAAACACTCTGATATAATACTTAAGTCATGTCACTCATGATCCCCCTGTGACCATCGCTCCCCTTGGAACCATGCCTCTGTGCTCTTCATATGATAAATATCTCCCCCTTTGTTATCAATGGCAAAGGTATGTTTCCATCTAGGGCTACTCCCCCTAACTGATCTATCCTTGGGGATACTCCCCCTGAATGAACTCTTCCTGAAATTGATCTCCCAACCTGAACTGTCCTCTCTATGGTGCTTCCTCATGTAAATCTAATACATATAAGATAAGCATTCAAAAACATTCATTTTGGAGTAGAAATTACTTCGAGTCTCTGGAGAAGATACTCAAAGGATCCCTGTGGGTGTGGTTTTGTAAAGATGTCTGCCACTTGTTCTTTTATGCCCACATACTCAACTCCGATGTTCTTCTCTGCAACCTGTTCCCGTAGAAAGTGATACTTGATTGGAATGTGCTTCGTCATGGAGTGCATCATCGGGTTCTTTGAGATATTGATGGTGCTTGTATTATCATAATAGATTGGAATAGGATGATCATACTAAACCTGTATATCTGTTAGAGTTTGTTTCATCCATAGAACTTGTGTACAACATGTTGCTGGTGCGATATACTCTGCTTCAGATGTAGATAGGGATATTGATGATTGTTTCTTTCTTAGCCATGATACTAAACACTCACTCAATTAGAATGCTACTCCACTGGTGCTTCATCAGTCATCAATGCAACCTTCCCAATCTACATCTGTGTAGGCAATAAGTGATAGATCCTTTCCTTTTGGATACCATAATCCAAACTCTTCTGTTCCTTTGAGATATCTGAAAATCCTCTTCACTCCTAATACATGTGATTCCTTTGGTGTTGCTTGAAATCGTTCCACCTGTCCAACTGCTTGCATTACATCTGGTCTGGATGATGTCACATATAGTAAGATACCAATCATTGACCTGTATTTCCTTTGGTATATAGACTTTGAATCATCATCTTTGCTCAACTTGCAACTGATTTGCATAGGAGTGATAACTGGTTTGCAATCTTCCATTCCGAACCTCTTTAGCATTTCTCTGATATACTTAGTTTGATAAATAAAAAATCCTTGGTTTCTTTGACATATCTGAAGACCCAAAAAGAAGGATAGTTCTCCAAGTAATGACATTTCAAATTTATTCTGCATATCCTTTGCAAATTTCTGTCTTAACTTGTCATTATTACTTCCAAAAACAATATCATCAACATAAATTTCAATTAATAAAATACTACCTTGAGTTACCTTGATGAAGATGTTGCTATCTACACTTCCTTTCCATAGTTAGTAGGGAGTTTTGTCATTGTTGTTTCTGAGCATTACTCTATTTTGAATGTGAACTGTTGCATGCACTGCATGTGTCCAAAAAATATCTGTCAATTTGGAATCCATTAGCATTGTTCAATCCATTTCCTGTGTAATTATCATCCATTATGATAATGTCCCTTTGTCTCTGAACCACTCTCTGAACCAATCTATGAATCCATGCTCTCGTCCACTGTCATATATCTATCCAAACCTGATAAGTGTTCTTACGAATCCATCTCTGTCCATACTATCCAAGACTCTACTTGCACAACTGTCCATAATGCCGACCCATTTATCACTATACTATCATGAAGTCTTGATTAATATATCAAATTGTACTTCTGATCACTGACTACTCTGGATTTGTCTTCTCAAACTCTGCAAGCTACTCGAAGGATGGTTCTTTGGTCTTTCACAACTATCGCATAGACTCCCCCTATTTAATATTCATATTACCTAGGAGTCTCTAAGTCGGATGGATCAGAACAATTTATGCTCTGATGTGTATTCATCATTATCTTCATTGGTAGATTCATCATCATATTCATTGGTAGATTCATCATCTCTCTGAGCTATGACTTCTTTCTTTTTGTCTATGGATTCATCTTTCACTACAATGACTGAAAGTGCAATCTCTTGAACCTGTTCCTTATTTACATGCCCTTATTTTCTTTTAGTTATTTTCCAAACCTTTCTGTATCTGACATCTTTGTTTTTCTTTGTAGAAATTTCTTCATCTCGTTTTATTGCCAATATTGCGGTCTATGGTACTTGGTCTTTGTTAACCTATTCTTCATGTTTTCTTATCCGTACTTTCTTATATCTGATATCAATGTTCTCTTTCATGAAAATATCGATCATGTTTTTGCAATCACTAGCTATGTGTCCACAGTTATGAAATTTGTAACATTCAATGTTACGTGGGGCAACATAGGCTCTTCTTGCTTGAACATTTTTTTTATAATCCCTGCAATCTGCAACCTTATGTCCAAAATTATTACAATAAAAACAATGACCATAATTTTTTTTTACATACCTAGGAGTGAGTGATCTTCTTTGTGGTGTAGTCCTTATGAATTTCTTCCTTGACTGATCATGATCATGATTGAAGCTTCTTTGTGGCTTGAACATGGATGGTCTTCTTGAAGATGTATCTTCAATAGTTTTCTTAGATTCCGATTGAGCATGATTGTTTCCTTTGAGTACTTTTGCATAACTCTTTCTATTTTCTTCATTCTTCTTTTATAGCACCCTAGAGTGCTTCTCTTCATTCTATATAACTGATGTGGATGTTTTTGTCTCTTCAACATTCTTGTTGATCTTGACGATTTTACTTCTCAATGTGACAACTTCTTCTTCAAGATTCTCAACCTCTTCTTCTTTCTTCATTATCTGAGACATCATGAATTCTTTTGTTCTTTTCTCTTCTTCAAGCTGAATTTTGAATGTGATTATTTCTTCCTCAAGTCCTTTCTCTTCTTGAATAAACTCTTCCTCAAGATGGTTTAGATCGTTAGTTCTTTCCTTAAGATGACATGTCAGTATCTTCTCTCTCATTTCTGCTTCTTTCTTTTGTGTTGCTATGTTGGCTTCCAAATACTACTTTTGATATTTAAGATTTTCTTCGATCTTTCTGGCTTCTTCTAGTCAAGTTATTAAGTTCTCAATGACCTGTTGGGATTCTTAAAAAATGTGAACACTTTCCTTTTGTTTCATTAGTTCTTTTTTGAGTGACTTATTTTCTTCTCTTAGTTCATATAAAGCACTAGTCAATTTTGCTTCATAATTTTCTTCCTTTTCAAATTAGTTTTTCTATCTCATTTCCTTCATGGCATTCTATTTCAAGATGTTCACATTTTTCACAATTAAATCAAAACAACATACCTCTGGTGATTATGTACTCTTCATCTTCTGAATCTTTTTGACATGGTGAACATAATTGTTCTTGATCTGTATCTGCATCTTCTTTGGCATTTTATGAATCTACGATAGGTGAAGAATATATGTCATGTAACTTATCCCAAGTTTCTTTGGTTGATGAACATTTACCAACCTTTTCTCTTACTGAATTAGGTAATCCTTCCCAGATGAAATCCATTGCTATTTTTTTATTCTTCTTCAATTCCTTCTTGGTTGCAGTCTTTGCCCTTTTTGAACTATCATATCCTTTAACAACTGATAGCCAAATATAATGTCCCTCTGCCTGTAAAAATACTTTCTTCCTTCTGCTCCACATATCATACTTTAAACCATTATGACCATTAAACATTGGTACTCCATTCTCAGAATAATCCGTGATCTCCTTCGAGTGTTTAAATTGTTTCCCGAAGGAACCGGTTGTGATACCAATTGTGGGATTACTGAGAGGGGGGGTGAATCAGTAATAGAGCAGTTTAATCATTTTTCACCATAAAATGAAGGTGTTATATCAATGTAGCATTATCATCCAATAGTTGCAGAGTAAATAAACAATGAACAAATGGGCAATCATACACATACATAGTACACCAGTGTTTTACGTGGAAACCCAAAGAAGGAGAAAACCACATAATGCTTTTTCTTATATGTCTTTAAGAATTACATTCATTGGAAGGACCAACTTCCTTTGTTTTCCATCTACAACTGGAAGGAGGCTCCAACCCCCTAGTTTATGAGGCTACAACCTGAGGGAAGCTCCAACTCCCCAATTCTCCAACTACAACCAAAAGGAGACTACAACCCCCTATGTTCTTTGGCTACAACCAAAAAGTGGCTACAACCACATGTCCTTGCCCCGTCCAACCGCCCTGAAATAAAAGTAGAATGATGGAACTACTTTCACACTATCATTGTGAGATATACTGCTGTAAACCTATACCAATCAACCTATAATCAACCTGTACCATAAACAAGTGCATCAACCATGCACCAACCTATACCAAACATCATGTAATCAGCCTGTACCATAAACAAGTGCATCAACCATGCACTAACCTGTACCTCAACCTATAATCATCCTATACCATAAAAAAGTGCATCAAACATGCACCAATATGTACCTCAACCTGTACCATCAACGAGTGCATCAAACATGCACCAAATATGTACCAATCATGCATCAAATACACATAAACTATGACTCATGAAGATGTACCAACATCATCAACTATACACCTCATGTATGTGCCAACTCATCAACTACTTGTCTCAACCATGTACCCAACATGTACCTCAACCATATACCAAATACATATACCAATATAACCATCAAAAGTTCTCTAGCAATACATCAAACTATCCATAACCAAATACCATAAACCATTACATCAAACCATGTGCCACAACCTCATTGTTATATAACCTCTATCTGTAACATACCTCAACAAAAATCCCTCATAAATTTCATCATCCAAATTTGATTTGCAACTATGTAATAGACCCGGTGTATATGATCACATACCTGAAAACCTTCCTTAATTTTAACAACAAGAGACTATCATTTTATCAAACTTTACTTTAGTCTCACATGACTAATTTTGGATTAGTCAACATCCCTAACTTTCAATAATCATAACTATGTACCTGTAATGAATAAATATCTAAAAATGGTACACAATGTTCTTCAGTGTCTTTTATGAAATTCCTCCATATTTCACTACTTGGAACCTCTCAGAAAATAAGTTATAGCAAAAATGACATACCTTGTTGAATTCTGGCTTACTCTAGAGATCGAACTTGTAGAGAATGCCCCACATGAAATATTTGTTGTATAGATCTGAAAATGGTACAAAAAATACTAAAGACTATACTCTAACCATTGCTTTTGGTATTACTGAATTTGGATCTGTTATGAATAAGTTATGGCGTTTTTACCCAAAACACCTATTTTAGATTAGTTTCAGGACTAGCCACAAACCTTATTTTCCACAGAGTGTAACTCGAAAAATACAACGACTCACAAGCTAAATTTTTTATCATGGCTACTTGGATATGTTTCCTCAACGGCCTCCCAATTTCACAGTCTAAATCATTCTATAAATAAATTTATTGCAAAAATGGTGAGATGACCTGTAAATAACATACCTTAGAAAATATCATCAAAATAATTTATCCTCCCTTGAATTTCGACGTTCTTTACTTCACCTTCCCTCTGAAATTCGGCTTAGATATCTTTTGGTTACCTCAATCACTTGCAGATATTCAATATGCTCAAGTTTGATTAAAAATGAGATACCCTTGCCTGTTATTTACACTTTCATGTAGCTTCCTTAAGGGGTTACCTTCTAACCATATTAACCCACTTTCCTTATTTTAGGGATAACCCACTTCTAACCACTTGTCCACTTAGTAATTTATCCATTAAATTTATTATTTAAATAATTTCTTTTGTATCCACTTTGACTTATAGTACACTCATCACTTCACTTTATTATTTAAATTACCTTCTAACCAGCTTAACCCACTTTCCTTATTTTATGGCTAACCCACTTCTAACCACTTGTCCACTTAGTAATTTCTCCATTAACTTTATTATTTAAATAATTTATTTTATATCACTTTGACTTATAGTACACTCATCACTTCACTTTATTATTTAAATAATTTCTTCTTTGCAACCACTTTGACAACTTTGACCTTTTGGGGCTTGTATATGACTCATGAGGGTTCTCCAACTTCACATGGCCATAACTCTCTAACCATGAGGAGTTATGTGACGTTCCACATACCACCGGAAATGACATGACATTTACTATCCATTTAGAATAGTCTTACTGGAAAATATATCAAAACTCATACCATTATCCATCAAACAAACTTGGGTCCATTATCCAAACCATTTTTCTACCATAATTCACTACCAGACTTTCTTCAAGGGTTGAAATCATTGACAACCAACCCAATTAATCAATAGGAACATGTATCTAGAAACATTTATCAAGAAGCGGTCGATAAACAAGAAATATTTGGAAAACCAAAGCAAGGAAACAAATAGGGGAAACAAAAGAAGAAAAAGAAAGCAAGTAAAGAAACAACATAATCCATGGTGCCATTAAAGATGAAAAGATCTATGAAAAGGAAACTTGAGAAGGGGAAAGAGAAAAGGGAACAAAGACAACCAGGATTTGATAAGATTGCAAAGATTCTTAGAACGATATTTTAAAGGAAACCTAACCTGGGCTAGGTCATAGTCAAGAAAAATGCTATGAATATATAGAAAGCCTGGAGAAAGAAGAAGGAACACCTTCATCAATCAACAAAGTACCTTCCACTATAGACAGTGACAAAGGAGCATCTCAAGCAACAAATTCGGAGGATCAAGTACCATTCTACCTTGATGAAAAAATAAAAATTGAAGAAAAAGAAGAAAGAGACGAAGAAACTCAAAACTGAAATAAGGCAATTGCAAATTCTAGATAGACATATTAAGAATGAAAATGAAATACTTAAAGAGAATAATAGAATAATTGTCCAAGAGAATGATCAGTTGAAATAATAATTGAGAAGGATTGGGGAAGACAAGAAAAAATCACTTGAGGAAGGACTCAAGAAACATGGCATCCATGTAAAGGATACAAATTTAGAAACAAAGCAAGGGCTCAAGATAGAAAGGAAGAGATCAATTCTCTATCTCAAAGATCAAAAAGGAATATTGACAAGGAATAAACCTCAAAAGAGGATATCTTGATCAACGTAGCAGAGACACTCTAAAACCAAAATAAGGAAATTTTAAATTTTTGTTTTTCATAAGGGACATGCAAAAGTTCAAGTGTGTGGGAGATGTTGGGCTCATCTTGTTTTGTAGAAAAACCACCACACAACTCCTTTTTACCCATTTTCCCTCCATTTTTTGCATTTTTGGTACCCATTTCCACTTAGTCAAAGATTAACAAATAATTAAGAGGTAATTATTAGTTTATTTCTATTTTTCATTTAACAAGCAAAAATATTGAATCTCTGAGTTTTTATCATTCATTTACTAGAAAAATTATGTTTTTGTAATTGTTCCTAGGTTAACATATTCGTAGACCAGTTGGGGAAAAACGGGGACATGGGTTTTGTTCCCCATGTTCATGAGATAATTCATTTTCTATTGGTTAAGTGAAAAATACATCGCACAAGCCCAGTCAACGCACAATCATCGCAAAAAGTTTTGAGGCAAAAACGTAGATTAGCTCACTAAATCTGCCCATATTTGCTTGAAATTGATTTTCCACGATTTTGGCCACTATGGAGGTTGAATCTCATCCAGATGAATGATTAAAATAACAATTAGTTGGTTGGGATGAGTGTTGTTAGTAGATTAGTTTCTTTTTGTGATGCATAAATATGCAAGTAAGCGAATCTCAAAGGGGATTCATATTTTTGAATAAAAAATCTAAACTTGGGATTGTAAACAAGCTTTCGAGCAATTTGAGGATATGATTTTATCCTCTTCTTAGTCAATCCATGCATGTGTCAGCTTGGAGGGCCCCCATGTTTGGTTCATGTTACAACAATTTTGTAAATTAGTGTGTGAGTTTTCATTTCATTGCAAATTCTTCATTTTGTAGAATTTCCTTTCTTTCTAGTTGTTATTCTATTTAAAAGTTTAAATCAAATTTATATTTGAATTGTAGTACATACCATGGTTAGATTTCATTGAAGTCTTTGTATCTTGTTGTTATACACAGACATGGTTGATTTTTCTTCAAGTGATAACTGAAAAACATTTTTGGAGTATTACTATAAGTTTTCCTTAATCATTGAGTTAAGAGGAAACACCATAGTCAGTTTTTCCACCAGTAGGAACCATAGTAAACATTTGATTAGGAAAATTAAGACCCAAAATATAATATTTTTAAATTAATTCATACATCTGTGTGTTTTTCATTCTTTACAATTAGTAAAACTTCAGAGTTAAGCATAGTATTATTGTAGAGAGCCACCTCTGTTGGGTTATTTAAACTTCATAGTTATCTAAGTATTGTTGTAAATAATTTTACACTTTACAACCAACATTTCCATCATTGAAACTGTGACAACTATAGCTCATCACCTATGGAGGAAAATACACTCTACAATATGATTTTCAACCAAGGAGACTGTGATAGATAGATTGGAGTAATTTATCATTTTGAATCTTTTACTTTGCTTTCTTATATGCATAAGTATTCTTTTGAGAGTTCATGCTTAAACTGAGTCTTGTTGCAAAGAGGTTTCATTCTTTTGAAACAATTCCCCTTTGTGACCTAATTGTCCACCTTTGAAGCTTTGAACATTTGAAGAATTGGTTTCCCTTTTTCAAAGTTATCTTATAAAAATGATTTGTAGCATTTCTTGAAAGTTTTCCTTTATAGAATTAAATTTATTTTAAAATTAGTTCCCTCACATAGAGTGCTTGTTCCTCACAAGTTTACGGGCTTCCAGATTGATAATTTAATTTCCTAATTTATGCAAGTAAATTAGACCCATATTTTGCAATTGAAAAGGAGTAAATGTGACCAAATGTTGTGTTCCTATCCATTTAATGATTTATTTAAATGTGCCAAAGTAGGAAACCTCACATTGCATATCTCTGAGAATTTATTTTTTGAAATCATTTGGTTACCAAAAACAAGAGAGAAGTGGATGAAGAAAAATTCTATAAAAGAAAATACCTGGATTCCATACATGTTAAGGAATAAGAGGAGGTTGAATTGGACTTCTGGGGTTCCTAGAATCTGGCTCAAAGATCCTTGAAAGGATTTAGCTTTCCTTCTTCATAAGTTTCACATGTGAAGTTAGGTGTAGCCTAATATTCCTCTATCACATTAGATTACTAATGCATTTAAATAATTATTAGCCTAAATATGGCATACTATTTGTTGAACAACTTTACTAAAATTTCTAAGTCAATTCAAAGACAAAGAAATAATCTTGATAAGTCCCTTTATCATCATGGCCTCATTAAATTGGTTGTGAAACATGAGATTTTAAAGTAGGGCATAGGATGGTCATAGTTCTTAGCAAGTAATGGTTTTTAAACTAAAAATGAAGCCACATAAGATACCATGGAACATGTATCGATAAATATTTCTCAACAAGCAATCGAGAATCAAGACATATTTGGAAAACCAAAGCAAGGAAACAAACAGGGGAAACACAAGCAGAAAAATAAAGAAAGCAAGGAAATAATAGAATCTAGTGTGCCATTAAATATGTCAAGAGCTATGGAAATGAAACTTGAGAAGGACAAAGAGAAAAGGGAAAAAAGAAAACAGGGATTCGATAAGATTACAAAGAGTCTTGGAACCATATTTCAAAGAAAACCTACACCTGAGCTAGATCAGATTCAACAAAAGTTATATGAATATATAGAAAACCTGGAGAAAGAAGAAGGACAATCATCATCAATCAAAACATTACCTTACACTATTATAGACAATGTCAAAGGAACATATCAAGCAACAAATTCAGAGGATCAAGTACCACTGTTTGCTTTGATGACAAAATAAAAATTGAAGAAAAAGAAGAAAGAGGTGAAGAAACTCAAAATTGAAATAAGGAAATTGCAAATTCTAGATAGACATATTAAGAATGAAAATGAAATACTTAAAGAGAACAATAGAATCACTGTCCAAGAGAATGATCAGATGGAAGAAGAATTGAGAAGGCTCATGGAAGAAAATGAAAAAATCACTTGAGGAAGAAGTTAAGAAACATGGTTTCCATGTAGAGGATACAAATTGAGAAAGACAACAGGGGCTCGGGATAGAGAGGAAGATATCAATGCTCCAGCTCAAAGACCAAAAATGAATATTGACAAGGCATCAACCTCAAAGGAAAATATCTTTCTCAAGGTAGCAAAGGCACTCTAAAACCAAAATAAGGAAATTTTTAAGTTTTGTTTTGCATAAGGGACACACAAAAGTTCAAGTCTGGGGAAGATGTTGGGCTCATATTTTGTCGTAGAAAACCCACCATGCACACCTCCTTTTTACCCATTTTCCTCCATTTTTGGCATTTTTTGTACCCATTTCCACTTAGTCAAAGATTAATAAAGGATTAAGAGGTAATTATTAGTTCACTTCTATTTTTCATTTAACAAGAAAAAATATTGAATTTCTCAGTTTTTATCATTCATTTACCAAAAACATTATGTTCCTGTAATCGTTCCTAGGTTAGCATATTTGGAGGCATGTGTGTGTTTAGCATTCTTCACAATTAGTAAAAATTCAAAGTTAAGCAGAGTACTATTGTAGAGAGCCACCTCTTGTTGGGTTATTTAAAGTTCATAGTTATCTGAGTATTATTGTAAATAATTTTACACTTTACAACCAACATTTCCACCATTGAAATTTTGACAACTATAGCTCATCATCTGTTGAGGAAAATACAATCTACAATATGATTTTCAACCAATGAGACCGTGATAGTTAGATTGGAGGAATTTAGCATTTTGAATCTTTTACTTTGATTTCTTAGATGCATAAGTATTATTTTGAGAGTTCATGCTTAAACCGAGTCTTGTTGCAAAGATGTTTCATTATTTTGAAATAATTTACCTTTGTGACCTAATTGTCCACCTTTGAAGCTATGAAAATTTGAAGAATTGGTTTCCCTTTTTAAAAGTTAGCTTACAAAAGTGATTTGTAGCATTGCTTGAAAGTTTTCCTTCATAGAATTAAATTGATTTTAAAACTAGTTCCCTCACATATAGTGATTGTGCCTCACAAGTTTACAGATTTCCAGATTGATAATTTAATGTCCCAATTTATGCAAGTAAATTAGACCAATGTGGACCACATTTAAATAATTCATAAAAAGGATAGGAACACAACCTTTGGTCACATTTACTCCTTTGCATGTCTAAAGCATGTGGTCCTACTAAGTTTATTTATTTAGGAACACAACCTTCAAGTAAGACATGGGCAATATCTACTCCCTTGTATGTATAAAGCATGTGGTATTTATTTGAAGGCATATTTTTTATATTAGGGGAACATGATATGCCTTTTCAAAATGGAAAATTTGGATTCCCTTTATATAAGGAGAACCATATAATTTTATTTTTTTATGTTTAATCAAAACTAGGAAACTTGTATTATAAAAGTCGTAGCATTTAAAGCTAAATAGTAGAGCAAAAAACAACTATCATAAGTTTTCAAACATGAATGGAATATCTCACAAGTCACAAAACAAAACTTGGAAAAACTTACAGGTATATAACTTAAAAAGACTCCTAATATTAATTGCTTTATTGAACATAAAAATTATTGAAAAACATCACGACTATTGGCTTCTTCTTTCCCATGGTTATTATGAAGGGAGTTATGATTATCAAGGTCCATATCCTCCAGCATTTGATGCACCATTTCTTCTTCCTTTCGACCTATCTAAAGAGAGTTTGTGGACATTCTATGGTTAGAAGTTCCTGATTATGAATCTTTACTCAAATTGATAACCATGTTCCTCAACATGTTACACTCAGCCTCCAAGTCATCAATTCCTACTTTTGTTGTACAAGGGTGTTCGTAATTATAAAAATTTGTGAAGTGCACTGGTTTTCATTCTCGTGGTCCTTGGAGGTCACCGAAAAAGGGAAGATATGATACACTATATTTACTCCTCATGTCTTCTTAAATAACTTACGAATTCATGTGCTTCCCTGTAATCCATATGAACAACATAACTAGGAAAAATATAATACCAGAGATTGTTTGATGCATCCATAGACACAAAATGATGCACAATGGAAAGGTCCCAAAGAAATCCCTAGTTCTAGAACCCAATTGGAGAACCCATTTTCCATAGATAAATGCTAAATAACTAGAATTTTACAAAGCCAAGGAAAATGAATATTGAGATGCGAAGGCTCAAAATAAACTAAGGAGAAATCACCCAATAAAGAAATACCAATGTGCAGAAGAAAACCATGAAATTTTGGTGGGCCTATGATAATAAAAATCTAGAAGAACCGAGAGTCTTGAGGGTGTACCAAAGTAGAGAGAACCACAATCAGAATATGCCCTTCCTCCAAGGGCAAGTAACAATAAAAGAAGGCACCTTCTTCACACCCTGAAGAAAATTCTAATAGATTGAAATTCTAGAGAACTAACTAGATTTGGAGAGAAGGTCTTACCAAGATTAACTGAAGGATTCAATGCAACAAACATTTTCTCACTACAAAAAATTATCCCACCTAGATAAATCAATCCTTCAACAATGGGTTCATTAGATAAAGCAACCTTAAATTTGTGCATGTGAAAGAGGGGAGTGCATGTCGTTTTGGATCTAGGTTCCTTATTTGAAATATGATGGTGGTGTTTGATGTGTTAGTGACCTATAACGATAGGGGATGTGATAATTCATAATCTATTTGTTTCGGTGGCTAAGTGTCTTTTCAAAAGGGTTTCTAAGCCACCGAAAGCCATAGCTTTCAGAGGCTAAAATGTGAAACTCGGGGCTCTCCTAGCCACCAAAATCGCAAGGAGATTTGAAATGGTCAGCTCGTCTTAGTGAAATGTTATGATTGTATTTAGCTGTCGAAAAGACAGGGGAGCTATCGAGTATGTCTTGGTAAGTGGTGTTTTACGAGTTATTATATTATGATTTGATCTACCTAAACCTAAACCCTCTGGATTTTACACCTATCCTAGGAATTAGGATCTGATCTCAGCATATCCTGACTTGATCATTTCAACTTCTGTTTCATAAAATCACGTGGTCTTTGTACTTCTTATCCTTCAAGGTTTATCGAATGATCATTATCATTTCAAATCTTAATTACCCTCTCACATCCCTCCAAATCAAGGCTCTCCTTAATCGCTTTTCCCCATTTATTGCCTTTGTCATAACTGAGCACAAACCTCCCTAATTATGCACTGAGTGGTCTCCCTCCAAGCCTGAATTTCCAATTGCAGGTACATAAGCATTCTAGCAAATGAAGAGAGGAGCACCAACGTTGAGGAAGGAGCTTGATGATATCAGTTACCTAAAATCGCACCCAGAGGTGTGTCAGCTCTTCAAGGACGCAGGTTGTTATAAATTTTGTAAAAAAGTGCAGAGCTCTCATCAGCAGGTGGTAGAAGCTTTTGCTCTCACATTTGATGGCAGAAAGGCATTCATTGGCAAAGATGAGTTCTTGGTGGATGAAACTCTCATAGCAGAGGTGACATAGTTGCCAAGGACTGGAGAAAATTGGTTCAAGACCACTGTTACAAAGGAGGTTGAATTTAGGTCTTATTTGAAACCAGAGCACAAGTGTTTGATATGGAAGAAATACATTCCTATGTCTTTTCTGGAGGAGAAATGGCAGCACCTGCTGAAGTCAATTATTATTTACATAACCTGTGAGAGTAGATATAATAGGGTAATGATTTATGATTTCAAATTGATGAATCACTTTATTGGTAGGTGTTATAACCCTAATTTGCACCATACATGCTTACCTGGCATCAGGCCATCTCAGATCCCTTCTTTGCTAAAGCACTACTGAACAATGCTTTAAAAAACCTCTTTTATAAAGGCCCACACACCCTACTCCATTACTGGATGTGTTTACACGCTAGCTGACCTAAAACAACCCACGTGGACTGACAAAAGCACGAAAAAAGGAAAGTTTCCGACGTAACACATAGCTTTGGGTGAGTTAACTAAAACTCTCGTCCATGCATGGTCGAGGGTTCGTCCAAATACCTATCTTTTTCTAGCCTATAAAATAAGTGTTAGGGGTCCCATTTGGAAAAGGAGGAGAATAAGAGTAAAGAAACTCTTCCCAATTGCACATTCCCATTGTCCCAACCCTTTATCCATCCTTGAGCAAGAAGAGATACAAAGAAAAGAAGTTGGCGAACATTTGAGGAGGAGCCTAGGATCAGGATTCGTGGAGCAGTGGCCGGTCTCGAAATTGTAAGTTGATTCATTAAAGTTAATAATAAAGAAATGATTTTCCCGTCCCACTATATGAGTTCTTCATAGTTCAGTAAATATATGTTTGAATCTCTAACCCATTAGTCTGTAGGTAAAATGCATGTGTAGTTTATTTCTTGTTTTGTATGCAGGTCAGCCTTGGGAGGAGAGCTGCCAACAAGTAGTCAAGAGTGAAGAAGGATCGACATCAACCATCCAGAACAAGGTATGTTGGTCTAACCATGTATTCACTGAAAATAAATGGGGATTAGGTCTGGGGATGAAGGTAGAAAGTAGGTTTCTTTTGGTCATATCTGCATGCACAATATAACCCTATTTGCTAGTCCGTAGGGGGATTTCCCACCACAACAAAATTGGCGACCATACTGGGGAAGTCTCTAGGGTTCCTGGGAGTATTTTTGGGTAGTTTTAAAAGACTGGTTTTCTTGCCTGTTTTTTGAAGTTTCTGCAAAGTCTGAGCTAGCAGAGAGTCTGGTTTTCCATACCAGCTGTCTCTCTTGTTTGCTTGACTGTGTTTTTTCGAGACCCACAGAGGTACACGCGGCCTGCATAAGGTCTGTACGCGTGTACCCACGCCCTACTCTCTTACAACCCGCGTGTAAATGCTAGCTGAAGAAGTAGTAGTAGCATGTAGATTCCAGAATTTTTTTGAGGCAGTCATCCTCTTCCCTGTCAGAATCAGTGATTCTCAGAGGTTTTTTGGAATTCTTTCTAAGTCTTGGCTGTTTGCAGTGTTGTCTCAGATTGGTTTGTTTTACGATTTCTTTTCCTTACATTTTTTGCTTTTTTCTGTTAAAGAGAGTATCTAAGCCTTCAAGGGATCCTGGTTCTCAATATCAGTGGTCTCTTCCTAGTTTGGATTGTTTGTTTTTAGTTGTTTCAGAGTTTTAGATATACACATGGCATGTTCAAGGCCAACATGCATGTACACGCCCTCTGACTCTACACAGCTCGCGTGCACACGCTTGCTGTTGGATTGTCAGTAGTGTGCTTGTGCAAGATAGTTTTTGTTGAGGGTAAGGCAACCATCCTTTCCCTTGACAAGAGTTAGACCTCTCAGGTTTTTGAATCTTTGTCCTCGCAGTCAGTAGCTTAGGGTTGATCTTAGCCTTAGCTCGCTTTTTTCATTTAAAAGTTGTCATTAAAAATTTTTCTTTAGGGTTTTTAGACAATTGTGAGAGTCATTTTTTAAGTTGCTAGTGTGTGATTTCTTGAAGTGATTCTTTGCGATATGCAATTAGGCCAGAATTGTTTTTCTTGGTTTTTTACTTGTTGGTATTTTTCCTTTTTGCTTTATCAACATTTAAATAAAAAAAAATCTCTTTCATTTTCTTGTTTGGTTGAAAAGTGTGATTTTGCATTAGTATCCAGGGAAAAATCTTTGTTTTATTAAGTTATTGATAGTTTAAATAGATTGTAAGTAGCTCGTAGTCGAGTGAAATATTTCTTTAAGTTTGTTGATTCGAAAGATCTTAGAAAAAAAAATTTGAAAAGTTGTTGAGAATTTGCGTTAAGTGAAATTTTTGTTTCTAGCTTTCTATTCATTTTTTACTTTCATCTTTCAAAACCTCATCAGTTTCACTTTCATACCCCTTGACATAAGACAAGCCATAAAATTAACACTAAATCGAAAATTTATTAGACTTTTATGTTTGTAGGGTTAACCAACTAGTTCAGGATTAGGGCTTTGGATTAGGTTGGAGAGGAAAGTCTTCAAGGCCATTAAAATAAAACATTGGAGTTTGAGTTAGGGAGTGTCCAAGTCCAGTATCGTGAAATTTATCCGAGACCCCCCTCTAACACAAGGGATAAACATGAGGTCGCGTGTGGAAAGGTAGCAAGGATAACCCCTCCAAAGCTGGACCAATCGTAGTGGATAACACATATAGAGGGCTTGTTTTGGGATTTCGTTGATTGCATTTTCCACAGGGCTTCGTGGGCCTCAAATCCGTTCGACATCCTTAGTTGTCTTCCGGACCACTTGATTTCGATACCCTTGATAGGTTTGGGGCTCGATACCTTGCTCATTGTGGTCTACCCGACTTTTGACTGTACTTGCCTGGTGATTGTTCGCGCGCTGGCAACTTAGTTGCCCATCTTTTTTAGGGACATACATAGGTGACTGCAGGGGTATACTGCGGTACCTAGGATAGAATTCGGGCCACGCTTTGCAGAGTATACTCAGAGGGTGATTCCTTTTTTGAGTTTCACTTCTACCGGTAAGTTTCTCTAGTGTTGGTTGTTGTAACTATTCTTCCAATTAATTTAGTGTTTGCCTGTCTTATCTTCTAGGGAATTTTTTAGTGTGTGTTGTTTTTGAACGGTTAGAATAACCTAGTGTGTCTTTGATCTTCTCACACATTTGAGGATCATGAGATCCACTGGTGACGAAGGCTTCTTGGCCTGCTACCGGTTACACTAGAGCCACCCCCGCCACCACTAAGGCGAAAGCTAGACCAACAAGGGTCTTTTGAAGCGTCCGGATCACAAGAAATTGTGCCCGACCAACATCTAGAGGAATCGAATGTTTTAGACCTTGGAGCACAAGCTTTTGGTTTGGTTGAAACCTCCACCACTGATCTTTAGGCACCCACCATCATACTGATTCATCCTTACAAGTGCCAGACAGTGTTGCACGCAACAATGGAAACAAATGTTGTTACTCCTTTTGGGAATTCTTTAATTCCCACTACGGTTGTCACCACAGGAGAGTTTCCACCTCCTAACCCACCGTCATCGTTCTGAGCCACCATGGTCTTGACCGCCTCTACATCGCACAGTGGTCCAATCCCTTCTTTGGTGGCAGCCACAACCCCTTTCACACCAAGTGCGATAGGCCCTCCGTTCTCATACGGGATGCCTAGTTCAGGTACAAGTCTTGTACTTTCCTACTGCACTTTAGAGAACTTAGGTTTAGGGGCAGGGAGCTCTAATGCTCCTTCACAAGGACACATGGGGGGCACTCCTGCTCCTTTTAATGCTTTCCCTTATGGGGGAGGTCATATACCTCCTTCATCCCCTTCACTCGGTGGCTCGCATCAGCAAACCACCGGGCAACTTGCACACCATAGTTTACTTGGAGCAGGGAGTCCAGGACCACCTCCACATAATATGCCGGTAGGTTCGACACCATTTTCTTTGTTTGGTGTGTTTGGTAACAATGCATTCTCGTCAGCTACTTTCCCAACTGGAGGCAACCCCAGTTTCGGACAACCTATTCCTATGCAGGGTACTATTCTTGCACAGGGGGCACACCCAGGAACTTCTTCCGCAGCAGGGCCTTGGAATTCTTAGCAGGGATTAGTTCCCTCATCATGAATGTCACTTTGGGGTAATTCTTTTCATAATCAATGGAACCCCGGAAAAAGCACTATGCCTATCCCCATGGGACCAACATAGAGCAATCCTTCCCAAAGTCCTTTGAATGTAATGCATGCCCAACCATCTATGTCCTATTTTGGAAATCCGTCGATGATGTCTCCTCACACGCAAAATCCATATGATGGCCATGGCCATGGTTTCTACCAGAATCCGGGCCAACAACCAAACTTTTCCTGGTAGCCTGGTGCCAGTCAAATTCCAAGCCCCTTTTTCCCAGGTTATCACCAATAACCCAAACTACCTTTCCTGGCAACCTTGCATTTGCCAGAATTGACAAGGTTGTTGAATGACCCTATCTGTCACGATCCGCGTTGGCCTCCTATGCCGACGAAGTTTCCTTTGGACATCCCAAATTTCGAAGCCAAGCCTAACAAAGATCCAGGAGATCATGTGACTACCTTCCATCTTTGGTGCTCATTTAACTCATTGAAAGACAATTCCATACAGTTGCGATTGTTTCAACGTACTCTCATTGGGAGTGCCACGAAATGGTACATTGAGCTCGACCGCTCAAGATACTCTTCCTTCGGTGAACTAGCGATGGCTTTCCTAAACCATTTCCAGTTGCTTGTGAGATACGACGCTGGCACCGAATTGCTGGCCAATTTCTCACAAACTAAAGCAGACCATATCTCTGATCACATTCGAGAATGGAGACGCAGAAAGAGTTTAATTAAGGTACCAGTCCCACTAGCATTCTTGCTTGAGTGGTTTCTTAAGTCTTTGGTCCCACAGTTGTCCAAGGATGTCACGACGTCAGGAGTATTTTCCGAAGAAGACGTCATCATGAGAGCTCAACAACTTGAGCTAATCTATTCTCAGTCTGGTGTATTATATGAGATCTTTCCAGATGCACCACACTCAATACTTGATAAAACTAGATAGAGAGTTGGACCACATGCCGATGGTATTGTCGGTTCAACACAAACAAAGCCCGCTGAGCAACTAATGACTCAGTTGCAAAAATTGTCTATACAACATACAACGACCAACCAAGCTATTGCTTTGGTTTCTCCCCCTACCAAAATGTCATATGTACACACAGTGCAATCGACTAATCCAAAGGCCACCCAATAGCCTGAAGGAAAGAAAAAACAACGAAAGAAGGGTAAGGGGGATAAGAAACCCACCGATAATGCTGGCGAGGGAAATACTGAGAAGCAGAAGGTGAGGTATCCATGCAACTTGTGCGCGGAGGACCACCCGACCCACCTTTATCCCCAGTGTGCAGAGGCCCAAAAGTTTGTGACACAACAACAACCTGTTGTGTTAACCAATCCATTCCAACATGGGAAAAATCTAACACAGGTCTCTGCCAACACAAAAGGGGGCAAGCAAGGACCCTCTCCACCTGCGAACAACCCTGCATCCACGAATGTATATATGGTGAAGAGTGACGCTTTTATATCGACTAGAGAACACAACTGTAATAAACCAAGCATTTCTAAGAAGGGTAAAGAAGCTGAACTCCCATCTCTTCCTCTATAGATTGAGAAGACGTTGGGCAAAACAATGACATGCATTCCCAAAGGCGTATTCAAAAGAGCTTCTCACAACCCAAATTCAAGGGCCGCCTAGAACTACTCTGTGGTGGAATATTTATCCCAAACCCCTTGTGCGATGTCCGCTTTGGAGGTCCTCCAAAGCTTCCCTTCCCAGAGGAAAGCCTTGTTAATCGCTTTAGGATCTACCGAGACTTGTAATATGGGTAAAATCACGCTGGATACAACCGACTTAAAACCTCGTCTGCCTTACCACGTAGCAGTTAAGATAGTAGTGGCTTATCCCACGAAATCTTTTACTTGGAATATCTTTCACACGGTGGTTGATGAGGGTGCCTCGACATGCATTATGTCGTTGGCATGTTGGAAGCCCATTGGCCAGCCCATTTTGTCTCCGTCACCTACTCTTCTCACTGCTTTCGATGGTTGTTCATTCCGACCACATGGTATGGTTCCTTCTTTCCCCATGCAATTAGGAGGAAATACCATGTGTGTCGAAGTAGAGGTAGTCTATGCTCCCCTCGATTATAAGCTTTTGTTAGGAAGGAGTTGGGCTTATTCCATGCAAGCTGTAGTTGCTACAGTTTTTCGGGTCTTGTTGTTTCCACACAAGGGTCGGATAGTGACCATCGATCAATTGTCTTTCTCTAGACTTGACCCTGCATTGGGGGCATCCACGGTCCTTATGATTGATAATCCTCAACCAGGTGTCATCAACGTAGGGGTTCATTTGTGCCCATCTTTGATGGGTACCTTTGATTACCCGCCCGTGCAAGGTGATATCAAGTTTATACCCAATCACCATAAGGTTGAGATTTTTCAAGTTTCATTGTTCCGCATGACTTACTTCAACGATCCGTGGATACTTCCTTCCCCATCGGCCACGATGGATGGGACAGGGCACCCAGGCATGTCCATGCCCTTGTCCGTAGCTGAAGTAGCGTACTCTTTAGTCCAACAAACTTCAGCCCACACTGATCCAACTCCTGCACAAGAGTTCGATCCACTTCTAGAGCCTATTTGGGCTTAGGGTTCTCTCGCTCACACCGATTCATTAGACTTAGTCTTGCCCTCTGATGAAGCAATAATAGAAGCAATGACTAGTTCGGACAAATCCTGGGAATATCTTCATCACAAATCATACTTCCTCCCAGAGTTAAGCCGAATTGAAGCGGGAGAATTCACTGTGACTATGATGGGAGATCGGTCTTGTCCTATTAATCCCTTAGCTACACACGAGGTTTATGTTGAGGGTAATATGGAAACTATCGCTGAAACCTTACCCATCAATATCTCACGAAACCCTGGCGTCGTGGAAAATGTCTTCATTGGAGTTGACTACTCCCCCGGAGATATTTAAATCTACACCGATCTTTTTAAAAAATTCCGTGACGTTTTTTCTTGGTCTTACTAGGAAATGCCAGGCATCGATCCAAAAATAGTTGAACATGAAATCACAATGTATCCAGATGCCAAGCCTGTCCAGTAGAAGATTCATCTAGTTAACCCCAAGAAAGCAGCAACCATTAAGGTTGAGGTTGAGAAATTGCTAAAAGCCAGTTTTATCTATCCTATCCATTTGACCCAATGGGTGTCAAACCCTGTGCCAGTCACTAAAAAACAAGGCGTGATTCATGTATGTACCGACTTTCGTGATTTGAACAAGGCCTGTCCCAAAGATAATTTTCCCGCACCTTTCATCGACCAGATCATTGATGAATGTCTGGGTTGCGAGGCCTTTTCTTTCATGGACGGTTTTTCGGGCTATAATCAAATACAAATCAAACCAGAAGACCAACACAAAATGACATTTATCTGTCCATGGGGTACATTCACGTATCGTAAGATGCCTTTTGGTCTTAAAAATGCTGGAGAAACCTTTCAGCGAGCCATGTATTTTTCTTTTCACAACCTCAAGCATATAGTCGAGGCTTATTTAGATGATTTAACATATCGATCTCGCAAGAGAACGGATCATCCCACACACCTCCAACTTATCTTCGAACATTGCCACTACTTTCGGATTCGCTTGAATCCAAAAAAGTGCAGCTTCTGCGTAACGTCGAGACGTTTGTTAGGTTTCATAGTGTCAACAACTGGGATCATGGTCGATCCTCTCAAGGTCGAGGAAATAATTCAGTTGCCCCCATCATGCACAATCCTTCAACTTCAGAGTCTATAGGGCAAGGCGATTTTTCTAAGATGCTTTATCGCTAACTACGCCGAGATCACCAAGGGATTTATGCACCTACTTAAAAAAGACAATCCCTTTTATTGGGATGATGTTGCTCAACACTCTTTTGCTGCATTGAAACATGCACTCATTACTTCCCCTCTGCTCCGGCCATCGAACTATGACAAGGATTTCTTATTATATTTGGCCGCATCAGAGTCAACCATTGGCATGGTCTTAGTTCAGGAAGATGACTTGTTCTGAGAATATGTTATCTATTATTTGAGCCAATGCCTCATAGGACCGAAACTCAATTATTCTCATATCGAAAAACTTGCATTGGCAGCAGTCCATGCTATTCAATGGTTCCGTCATTATGTTCACCGTCATTGTTGTTGTGAATCCATTTCAGTACATGTTGACACAACGGGTAATAGGTAGAAAAATCAGTAGATGGATAGTCATCCTCCAGGAGTTTGACTTAGATTTCGTTTCAGTGAAGTCCAAAAAGTCACTGGTCTTCGCAGAACTTATTTTGGAACTTCCGGTTGAGTCAAGTAATCTTGTGCCCCAAGAGTCACCTATCAGAGGAGATATGTTTTTGATCACATCTTCGGATCCCTGGTACGGAGATATACTGATCTATCTCTGGAATTTGAAGTGCCCCACCTATGCTTCTCATGATGAGCGTCGACGTATACGCCATCAGGATAAGAATTATCTCATACTCGATAATACGTTGTATCAGAGAGGTGTGGACTGCATCCTACGCCGATGTCTTACTCATGAAGAAGCAGTTATCGTGCTTAACGATTGCCATACCGGAGCTTGTGGCGATCATTGGTCTGGGTTGGAAACAACCCAAAAGATTCTTCGAGCAGGTTACTTCTGGCTGACACTTATCAAAGATTGTATCGAATCGGTCAAGAAGTGCCATCCGTGCCAAATCTTCTCTCGGAAGATGAGGGCACATCCCGCTCCTATGTTTCCTGTCATCACAGTGGGTCCCTTCACCAAGTGGGGGATTGATTACACTACATGCAACCCTCCTTCAGCAAGGGGGAACCACTTTATCATTGTAGTTGTAGACTACTTCACAAAGTGGGTTGAAGTTATGCCAATGTTTAAAGATGATGGAGACACTGCAGTTCTCTTTTTATTCAACCAGATAATAGCAAGGTTCGACGTCCCAAGGGAGATTGTCACTGACCATGGCAGTCACTTTCAAAACCAGATGATGACTGAGTTAACGTCAAAGCTTGGGTTACAACAGGAAGAGAGGCCTGATGTCCTCGTACCACTACTCAAGGACTAAAACTCAGAACTCTCTCAAAAAAGAACGAACACAGAATGGTCCCGAACCCGAAGTTCCTATGTGTCTGTAAACATAAATCTATCAACTGCCTTTTCATACACTCAAGCAATGTGGTACTCTAATCAAAGACTTGTGCATTTAAGCATTGGACTGCACAACTCATCTTTTCATGAGACGCCTGATGTAGAGTAGCAGAACTAGTAATTCACCCAACAAGCAATACTATCGCCTGCAACGATAAGTCAGTGATCTTACTTATGGGAACCTGCGTGCTTGAGTGGTCTGTATCATCTGCATAGTATAGACCTATCAATTCCGCTATGTTATGCGGCCCCAAAGGAAAAGTCAAAAAGCTGACTGGTTCCCCTCTCCTGGAGAGGCCAGTCAAAAAGTAAATGTCCTCGACCGTGGGCACCAGTGACTGCCCCTCTAACATGAATGCCTCTGCATTTGGATGCCAATAGTCAACCAAGGAATTCAATAGTCTAGGTTGTGCCCACATAAAAGGACATAGGAAAAACTTGAGTAACCCACATTGCATCAAAGTAGCCATAGCATTGGGGTCTTCCCTGACCAACTCACTAACCTCTTCATGCTCTCTTTCTCTCCAGTGGACATACATCCTGCAAAACACCAAGGTTCAAGAGGGTTAACCCTTTCTTTTGAAGCCTTTTTCATTCAATAAGGAGGTCCACGCATGTTGTAATGGCGGCAGTCGCGTGTACACGCGGCCTGTCCTGAGACAACCCGCGTGGACCTAGGGCCGACCTTTTAAAGGTCGACTCCCCCCTAAAAAATGAAACCCAATGCAAAAATAAAGACATAAAATGCAAGATAAGAGAGTTTGTACTTGGTCCAAACAGAAGTTTGTTTCGTCCACTGTAGCTCCCAGAATCATCGCTTTTGACAAAGGGGGTCTTTTGGCTCCAGAGTCAATTTCCAAATCAGCAATGGTGATAATGAGCTGTCAGCTTCTATTTATAGACTTTTTGGCCTCTTTTTGTCACTTTTTTGGCCTCCCTTATCATTTTCTTTATACCAAAAACCATTTAGAGTGATTCAGGAGTTTCATAGGAGGGATATGATCAGGTATTGGGACATTTTTTTGGAGTTTTGAGTAATTTTCGACTGTCTACTTTTTCCTTTTCCATAGGATTGATCCCATTAGGTTGTGACACGAAACCATCATAGCTACTTTAGAAGTGTCTCAACTTGGTGGTAGAGCTTACTGGAACATGGATTCCCTAGGTAGATCCTGGTTGCATTATGGTATCCATGCTGTCTTTAAAACACTGTACGTTCGAGAGTCCTTGTAGTTTTTCCTGAATACGAGTTTGAGCCTCATTTGCATGATTCTTCTTCGCTCTTGACCTCACTCTCAGGACTCCCAAAAAATAACGGGTCTTCTTTTAAGCCCTTTTTTAGACCCTCTAAACATGAAAATATTGTTGAGTGATCTTGTGGCCTTTCACGCTCGTTAAACTGAAATTTGAAGTCATGTCTGTCTGACGGTAGTTTACCCATTTTTCGGTCTGGATGGTCAATTGTACGAACAAAAGTATACTCTATGGAACTTCAATTCTATAGAAGAGTACTCTCAGGTATAATTTTGTCCCTTTTTTGGGCCTGGGGGACTAAACTTACGAAGAAGGAACCCCCACGGAGTCCATAATTAAGCTCTTTTCAGACTCCCTAAAATTGAAAAGATCCCTGAGTGACCTTATTCTTTCACACTCGTTAAACTAGTCCAGAAGAACATTCCTGACAGAGTCCATAGTTAATCTTTTTTTAGGCTCCTTAAAAATGAAAAAATGGCCAAGTGATCTTGTGCTTATCACACCCATTCAAATGGTTTTGAATATACGTCTTGTCGATGCTAGTTTACCCCTTTTTCGAACCGACTAGACTATCTTTGAAAAAGGTACCCTAATGGAGTCTCCTTTTATGATTTTTCAGACTCTCTAAATATGAAAAACCACCGAGCTTACCTTCTCTGGGCTCGTTAAACTTACATCGAAGGACATTACCATTGTGTGTTTTGTTAACCGTGTTTGCATATCTTATACGCCAACCTTGTAACAGTTTGCTTCTCTGTTTTAACACTGTTGGCCCCCAGAGGATTTTTCCCGAGTATCATTATTTTGAACATTAGTCTTGTCCTTGTGCCTTGAACTTGTATGTTTGTCACACTCATTCCTCCATTGTAACGTAACATTCCTTTACTCTTTTTTCCAAAATTATTGAAAAAGACAAAAAAATCAAATATACCCCAAAAAGGGGAAGGGAAAAGTATTTTCTTTATTGGCAGCATAATGAGTCGCCCTTGGATAAAGCACATATGTCCGTTTGTTCGTCAAACTATGGGATGTAATACGACCTTAGGACGATGTTCTTGCTAGATAGAGTTGTATCCTCGTCCATTTGGTTATTCTTCCAAACATATGGAGAGTTTGTGTTGCCTCCTGCTTCATAAACTTATGATTAATGCCATGTTGCCTAAGTCTCATCATTTGTCGTGCTGTTGTCCAAGGGAAGTTTCTACCAAGCCTGAGTTGGCCCCTCTGCAATTTGTCTCTTGCCCTCATACCCGGCCATCCTGAATGTCAAATCAATTCCTTGTTCGAAATCAATGAAGCCTTCAGTCTGATCATCAAGATTATCTAGTCCATGACCGATGAGCCGTCAAAGACCTCTGGGTAGTGAAGTCGTACACCCATATTACACTCCTACCTTGAGTTTTGAATATTTTTAAGTTGTTTCTCGAGCTCTGAAGATCTCATCTCCAACCATCCGGCCGTATCAACTTCTAGAAGATGGTTACTCCATATGTATATCTTTTTGATTTCGAGATGTAGCTCCGCTGTGTATTATTCATGGCTACGCTTTATGTAGTTATTTGACATGGATCTACAGTGTATTCGATTGGTATCCATGATTCTATTTTATCCCGAGCATGGGTATGCTCGCCTCGGTGAGACATTTGTTATTTTGCAGACAACGCCTCCCAGTTCCTGGTCCCTGGGCTCACTTGTTTGGCACATCAGTAAAGATTGGTAATGTATTTCGGCCATCATATGCTCTTCTGACCTCACACATTAGGGGGCATCTATTATAACCCTAATTTGCACCATACATGCTTACCTGGCATCAGGCCATCTCAGATCCCTTCTTTTCCAAAGCACCACTGAACAACTCTTTAAAAAAACTCTTTTATAAAGGCCCACGCACCCTACTCCATTAATGCACGCGTGTACATGCTAGTTGACCTAAAACAACCCACGTGAACCGACAAAAGAATGAAAAAAGGAAAGTTGCCGACGAAACACACAGCTTTGGGGGAGTTAACTGAAACTCCCAGCCATGCATGGCTGAGGGTTCGTCCAAATACCTAGCTTCTTCTAGCCTATAAAAGAAGGGTTAGGGGTCCCATTTGGAAAAGGAGGAGAATAAGAGTAAAGAAACTCTTCCCAATTGCACATTCCCATTATCCCAACCCTTTAGCCATCCTTGTGCAAGAAGAGATACAAAGCAAAGAAGTCGGAGGACATTTGAAGAGGAGCCCAGTATCAAGATTCATGGAGTAGTGGCCGATCTCGACATTGTAAGTTGATTCATTAAAGTTAATAATAAGGAAATGCTTTTCCCGTCCCACTATATGAGTTCTTCATAGTTTAGTAAATATATGTTTGAATCTCTAACCCATTAGTCTGTAGGTAAAATGCATGTGTAGTTTGTTGCTTGATTTGTATGCAGGTCAGCCTTGGGAGGAGAGATGCCAAAAAGTGGTCAAGTGTGAAGAAGGATCAACATCAACCATCCAGAACAAGGTATTTTGGTCTAACCATGTATGCACTGAAAAGAAATGGGGATTAGGTTTAAGGACAGAGGTAGAAAGTAGGTTTCTTTTGGTCATATCTACATGCATAATATAACCCTATTTGCTAGTCCGTAGGGGGATTTCCCACCACAACAGTAGGAGCCCCTTGAACCTACCTTATTACCTCCACATAAGCTTAACTAAGTTGGCTCATTAGATCAAGGCTAAACCAAGCAAGGTTGCAGGTAGATTATCCCATCATGGTTTGATTAAGCTCTTGATTTATGAGCTATTGCAGAGAAGGAACAAGGATTGGGGCCACTTCTTATTTTGGAATGAGTTTCAAACTGATTTACAGTCAGAGGATAAAAAGGGGTCTTCTTCAAGGAAGTATTCCAATCCCATAAGTGGAAAGAGAAAGAGGAGAGCCATTTCTCTAGTCACAGTTGATGATGCCTCTCCATCTTCTAAGTCTAAAAAAGCTAAGAAGAAATTGGATTTTAGTAAGGATGTAGAGAAGGCAGAAGAACCTCCAGTGGACAAGAATATCCTCAATCTCCCCTATACAGACTCTGAGGATTAATAAGACTAGGTTGCAGTAGATCAAGAAGTATCCCTAACAGAAGATCCAGTTACAATAGGGTATGAAGATTTTCCCTCACCTACACCAAAGGAGGATCAAGGCCAACAAATTCCAGAGGCCTCATCTAGCAAGTCAAAGTAGTCCATATCTCAGAAGATTAAGAGGCTTAAAAAGAAAATAACACAACAGGAAGTATTAGAGAAGGTGATAAAGACCCAATATGAGACTTTATCAAAGAATTTCACAGCAACAAGTGCAACCTTGGAAAGATTGGCACTTGAAAATGTTAAAGAAAAGAAAAAGAATAAGAAAATCATAAAGGACTATAACAGTCTATGGAGAGTAGCTATGCATTTGAATAAAAAGGTCAGGTCATTGAGGTTACAAGCCATGCCTTCAAGACCTTAGCCTCAAGCACCTGTTGATCTTGAAACCCTAGCAAATGCAACCATCCATTTGAATGATCAAGAGACAACTAACAATCCTACAACCATTCCAGAACCTGCTCAAGATGTAGAGGCTTCAGAAGATCAACCCTAAGGTGTTTAAAAGCTAAGACAAAAGGTATTTCACAATTTTGTTAATTTTCACTAAGGCATAACTTTCGGTGGCTTAGGCAAACATTTCAACTATTCATTAGCCACCGAAAGAAGAGCTTTCGGTGGCTATCAAGCTTAGATTTTGCCTCTCTTAGCCACCGAAAGCACAAACAAGGTAGAGTGGCACTATTTTTGCACAAATTCAAGTTTTTTTCACCCATACACCTCGAGGATGGTTTGTAATGATGGATAATAAATAAGGGCATCAATTTTGTGTTTCTGTTCCAGTTTTCAAGGTGCCTAGCAAGGTGAAAAGGTTAAATTGGTTACCTATTTTTGGGCAAAAAACTGTTTTTGTGCCAAAAGTGGAAATTTTGACTTATCCCACATCTCATGAAGATCCATCAGCCTTCAAAGGCTTACTACACATGTCGAATACTTGGAAGGATATGAAGACCATCAAAGATAAGGAGTTGACCTAGTTTATAGGATCCTTTCCTATTTTCTTGTGTCAGTTGTTGGTTTTCTATTTTAAGTATATTTGATCCCGTATTGTAGGATCTGGATATCTGATGTAAGGGCTATAAAATCACAAACTTTTGTGGAACCAAGGGTTGGACTTGGGATGAAAAAAAATGTAAAAATGCTCACAGACTTTAATTGACTGTAATGAATGAATACAAAGACTTTATTTTCCAGATTCTTGTGTCATTTTCTGTGGTGAAGTTTTTTCTAATGTAAACTGTTATTCCTTCGTTTTTCATATTGTTTTTCTATTCTCATTGCTTATAAGAAGAGTATGCTCAGGATTTGTCACGAACACCCTGATCTGGCTTAAAGACAATGTTTATGTTTTCTTCTGAAGATTGAATGCAAAATTCAGATAAACTTTGCTCTGCATTTGAAATGACCCCTGATCTTTTCCTCTCTCCAACTCACAAATTATAAGAATCCACTGATATGACTGTCTTTCTTGGATACATATGTCTCTATTATTTATTCATCTTTCATATTTGACTCTATTTTACCCAATGGTCCATTTTTATGTCTCAACCAAACCAATTCAAAATCCATAAACAAACCCATGCTCTGCATAACTAACCTAATATCTTATTCCCAACAAAGCTATATCAGACAGAGAGATCCCTCTCCGAGTCTTAGAGGGATATATCCAAGACTCGAAGCGGTTTTGATGTTTCCTCTGAGACTGCCTCCACAGCCTTGGGCAAATTACAGAGTGATAACAGAATGACGACCATACTGGGGAACCTTTCCCTAGTAGTACACTTCAAAGTTCCAGATCTGATCACTGATGGTGGACAATGACCAGACATAAGAAGGCTGAGATCGTTCACCTGGCAACTCCAATTAGCTCCAGACAATGCCAACTCAAAGACTCCACTAGAGGAAGAACCTAAGGCATGACCAAGCAGCCTAGAAAGACCAGGTACTCAAGCTCAAATTGTATTCATGATATTATTGGTTTCATGTGCAATTACTTTCTCTCTTATCATGATCCTGGTCCAGAGTATATTGTTGAAATTCAAGATGATCAGTTTCAACCTGAAGAGACTCAAAGGATTGAGCCCATTCCCATAGCTATGGTAAACACTCAAATACCTATAGGAAGCCTGGATAGACATAAGCCTCCTGCTTTATTTCCTACAGATGTAAATATCTCTGATACATATGTGAAAATTCCAGATTCACAGGTCAAAATTCCAACTGGTTATAAGACCCTTTTTTTACCTCCTATACCTGAGAAAATACCAAACAGATACAAACCTCTAGATTTGCCTCCTATTCTCCATGACCTTCCTGCAAATTATACCAATAATCTGCCCAGGTTTGATGGAGAGAATGCCAATATTACTATTGAAAAACACATCCAGAGGTTTAAAGATTTCCTTGAACTTTATGAGGTTGAAGATGATGATGTCTATATCATGATGTTTTCTTTGTCAATTCAAGGTAAAGTTAAAAATTGGTTTAAAAACCTTCCAACTGCAAGCATCATAAATTTTCATCAGTTCTTGCAAGTTTTCCTAGACCGATGGGTGATCATGGGAAATATATTTCTTATCCTAGAAGAGTATGACCACTTGAAAAGAAAGCCAGGCGTGACAGTACATCAGTTTTCAACAAGATTCAATAAGGTATATCATGCAATACTTTCTGATATAAGGCCACCCCCAGAATTAGCTCACTTGCATTACCCCGATGCCTTCGATCCTGAGCTAACAAGAAACACTGCAACCCTTGAAGAAATGCAAAATATTGGTTGAGGTGGAAGCTAACTTGTTGAACATAAGGTCAAAGTTATAGGTTGAAGAAAAAGATAGAAAAAAAATGAATGGATGACATCTTCAGAAGTGAAATTAGATATTCTAACCATCACAGTCAACGAAATGTTGCATAAGATTAACAGGAAAGATGAAATTGTTTTTCAAAAACCTCATGTACCATCGAATATGGAAAATACAAGAACAAATGCCCCCAAGAACTTAGCATCCCAACCTCTTTATCCTAAACCACCGAAGGATTTCTTCATGTACTCAATTCACAACACAATCAAAGAGGAAGTTCAAAATCAGGTGGTGGTGGAAAAATCTTCGGAGATGATGTGCATGTTTGATGACCTCCCCTACATAGATAATATGCTCAGATATGATCTTTAGAATGGTGACATGGTTGAGATTGAAGATGATTGTTCAAAGTGACCAGTATTATTTTCATGGGAAGAAGAAGCCCAGTTATCACAATGCATAGATGACAATTAGATTCTACATACCCAACAAGATTGCAAGGAGGATGACACAAGAAATTTCCGAAGAAATGCATAATGTCTACCCCTGTGTTTTTCCTCATTGTTAAGGGAACATTAAAAATAGGTTTTGAATAGAAAGAATGAGGAAAACATGGGAGATACAGAAGCTGATCTAAAGGTGCAGCCCTTGAGCTTGTTTGAAGGTCAAACCTCAGATAAAATCATGAAGCCTGAAAAAGGTGATGAGCTGATCCATTTTGATTCACTGCCTCTATGATTTAATTCATTTCAAATTCTAAGAGGGAATCTTGGTTGGTTTCTAGTTGAAATTCACAGTTTAAACCATGAAGTACCAGTAGGGCCAATGCCACTATTATCTGAAACATTTTATGACCCTATTGCTAATATTTTGGATGATGTGTGTTTTCAAAGTCCGGTTTCGTTTAATCCAAATGGATTAAAAAATTGTTATGATATGGATATGATCAGACAGTCTACCCCACTGTTTGGTTCAACAAAAGCATCATTTCAGAACCCATCAGAGCATTTGCAGTCATGTAAAGAAGCTTTGGAAGACACAAAAGGCATAGGTGGAAAATCAAGTCATGATGTTGAATTGTTTGAAGTTGAAAATCAAAGGATGGGCCAAGCCTATATTGATCCTGTAAATACATATATGAAGAAATTCTTCAATACAAGATCCTTTTCCATTTCCAGTATTTTTTCTATTGTTCAGGTTTATCAAATCTTTTGTAGGGAAAACCAAGTTGGAAATTACTCTCAAGCACAAGTAACAAACTTATTTCTGAGTTTTATCATAGACAATGGAAGAACAAAGTTATTAGATCAACTGCTGGATTGGCTGCATTGACAATTTTTCATTACCTAGCTGAGCAGTGATTGCAGTAGGGTAGGTAGCAGTTTTGAATACACTCATCTCCTTGAGCATCCCTTTCAACAATTTTTCAATTTAAACTTTCTATTTTCAGTTTGATGTGGGACAAGTTGCAGAATAAGATTTTGGGATCAACCCATTGATAAGGCATTGATTTACGAAATCTAGAGATATGAGATTCTTCACACCTCCTTAGGAGCTGTCATCCCCAATTGGAGCCTATGTTAGTGACCTATAACGATACGAGATCTGATGATTCAAAATCTATTTGTTTCAGTGGCTAAGTGTCTTTTCAAAAAGGTTTCTGAGCCACCAAAAGCCCTAGCTTTCAGTAGCTTAAATGAGAAAATCAGGGCTCTCCTAGCCACCATAATCGCAGGGAGATTTGAAATGGTCATCTCGTCTTAGTGAAATTTTATGATTTTATTTAGCCATGGAAAAGATAGGGGAGCTGTCGAGTATGACTTGGTAAGTGGCGTTTTACAAGTTATTATATTATGATTTGATCTACCTAAACCTAAACCCTTCGGATCTTACACCTGTCCTAGGAATTAGGATCTGATCTCGGCGTATCCTGACTTGATCATTTCAAATTCTGTTTCATAAAATCATGTGGTCTTTGTAATTCCTATCCTTCAAGGTTTATGAATGATCATTATCATTTCAAATCTTAATTACCCTCTGACATCCGTCCAAATCAGGGCTCGCCTTAATCACTTTTCACCATTTCTCACCTCTTTCATAATTGAGCACAAACATCCCTAATTCTGCGTTGAGTGGTCTCCCTCCAAGCCCAAATTTCCAATTGCAGGTACATAAGCATTCCATCAAATGAAGAGACAAGCACCAACATTGAGGAAGGAGCTTGATGATATCAGTTACCTAGAATCACACCCAGAGGTGTGTCAGGTCTTCAAGGACATAGGTTGTTATGAATTTTGTAAAAAAGTGCAGAGCTCTCATCAGCAGGTGGTAGAAGCTTTTTCTCTCACATTTGATGGTAGAAAGCTAGTCATTGGAAAAGATGAGTTTTTGGTGGATGAAAATCTCATAACAGAGGTGACAGAGCTGGAAAGGCCTGGAGAAAACTGGCTCAAGACCACTGTTACAAAGGAGGTTGAATTTGGGTCTTATTTGAAACCAGAGCGCAAGTGTTTGATATGGAAAAAAGAAATTACTATGTCTTTTCTTAAGGAGAAATGACAGCACATGCTGAAGTCAATTATTTTTTACATAACCTGTGAGGGTAGATATAATAGGGTAATGATTTATCATTTCAAATTGATGAATCACTTTAATGGCAGGAGCCCCTTGAACCTACCTTATTACCTCCACAAAAGCTTAACTAAGATGGCTCATCAAGTCAAGGCTAAACCAAGCTATTACAGAGAAGGAACAAGGATTGGGGCCACTTCTTATTTTGGAATGAGTTTCAGACTGATTTACAGCCAGAGGATTAAAAGGGGTCTTCTTCAAGGAAGTCTTCCACTCCCAGAAGTGGAAAGAGAAATAGCGGAGCCATCTCTCCAGTCGCAGTTGATCAGTCATCTCCATCTTCTAAGTCTAAAAAAGCTAAGAAGAAACTGGATTTTAGCAAGGATACAAAGAAGGAAAAAGAACCTCCAGTGGACAAGAATATCCTCAATCTTCCCTATATAGACTTTGAGGATGAATAAGACTAGGTTGCAGCAGAGAAAGAAGTAGCCCTAACAGAATATCCAGTTACACCAGGGTATGAATATTTTCCCTCACCTACACCAAAGGAGGATCAAGGCCAACAAATTGCAGAGGCCTCATCTAGCAAGTCAAAGCAATCCAGATCTCAAAAGAATAAGATGATTAAAGAGAAAATAGAACAACATGAAGTATTAGAGAAGGTGATAAAGACCCAATATGAGACTTTCTCAAAGAATTTCACATCAACCAATGCATCCTTGGAAATATTGGGACTTGAAAATGTTAAAGAAAAGAAAAACAAGAAGAAAATCGTAAAGGACTATAATAGTATATGGAGAGTATCTATGCATTTGAAGAAAAAGGTCAGGTCATTGAGGTTGCAATCCATGCCTTCAATACCTTAGCCTCAAGCACGTGTTGATCTTGAAACCCTAGCAAATGCAACCATCCATTTGAATGATCCAGAGACAACTAACAATCCTACAACCATTCCAGAACCTGCTCAAGATGCAGAGGCTTCAGAAGATCATCCCTAAGGTGTTTAAAAGCTAAGACAAAAGGTATTTCACAATTTTGTTAATTTTCACTAAGGCATAACTTTCGGTAGCTTAGGCAAACATTTCAACTATTCATTAACCACCGAAAGCAGAGCTTTCGGTGGCTAGCAAGCTCGGATTTTGCCTCTCTTAGCCACCGAAAGCACAGACAAGGCAGAGAGGCACTATTTTTGCATAGATCCAAGTTTTTCTCACCCATACACCTCGAGGATGGTTTGTAATGATGGATAATAAATAAGAGAATCATTTTTGGGTTTCTGTTCCAGTTTTCAAGGTGCCTAGCAAGGTGAAAAGGTTAAATTGGTTACCTATTTTTGGGCAAAAAATTGTTTTTGTGCCAAAAGTGGAAATTTCGACTTATCCCATATCTCATGAAGATCCATCAACCCTCGAAGGATTACTACAATTTTCGAATACTTGGAAGGATATGAAAACCATCAAAAATAAGGAGTTGACCTATTTTATAGGATCTTTTCCTATTTTCTTGTGTCAGTTGTTGGTTCTCTTTTTCGAGTAAATTTGATCCTGTATTGTAGGATCTAGATATCTGATGTAAGGGCTATAAAGCCAAAAATTTTTGTGGAACCAAGGGTTGGACTTGGGATGACCAAAAATGTAAAAATGCTCACAGACTTTAATTGACTATAATGAATGAATACAAAGACTTTATTTTCCAGATTCTTGTGTCATTTTCTGTGGTGAAGTTTTCTTTGATGTAAACTGTTATTCCTTTGTTTTTCATATTGTTTTTCTGTTCTCATTGCTTATAATAATATTATGCTCAGGATTTGTCACAGACACCCTGATTTGGCTTAAATACAATGTTTATGTTTTCTTCTGAAGATTGAATGGAGAATTTAGATAAACTCTGCTCTGCATTTGAAATGCCCCTTGATATTTTCCTCTCTCCACCTCACAAATTATAAGAATCCACTGATATGACTTTCTTGCCTGGCTACATATGTCTCTGTTATTTATTCATTTAATCAACTTTCATCTTTGACTCCATTTTGCCCAATGGTCCATTTTTATGTCTCAACCAAACCAATTCAAAATCCATAAACAAACCCATGCTCTACATAAATAGCCTAATATCTTACTCCCAACAAAGCTATATCATATAGAGAGTTCCCTCTCTGAGTCTTGGAGGGCTAGATCCAAGACTCGAAGCGGTTTTGATGTTGCCTCTGTGACTGCCTCCACAGCCTTGGGAAAATTACAGAGTGATAACATGATGAAAAAGTGGCTATTAATTACAATGTTAAGTGTCCTCATATTTATTACCTTAGGTTGCTAAGGAATTTGGTTAAATCCCCACCCCTCTTTTTTCCAGATGACTCCTATATTGAAGACAACTGCTTCATTGGCCAATGAATTATCTTGATGTTTGTGATCTCAAAATACTTGGTAAAAATGAAAACTTATGTATATTTCCAATCTTCTTTTGTACTTGGGCTATGATCAAAGCAAGTTTTCTATTTGAGTGGATTTTTTTGAAACCATAAAATTGGTTATTAATATTGAGTCTCCAATGAAAATAAACAAAATTGGTTTGAATTATTTTGCTAGAAGAATACCCTAGAAAAGAGAATATGCCTCTAATTGATTGTTTGTAGCCTTTTCAAGACCCCAAGCATATGATTTTTCTAGATATCCCTCAGGATCCAAAATGACCCCCCCAACCCCTCGCACCGACCACCCCTTAGGAGAAATGTATAAGTTACAATCACAAAGTTTGAGGTTATTTATTTAAATGGATTTTTGGATATGAGGGGAACATGATAAATCCACTCAAATTTAGAATGTTGGGTTCCCTTTGGGGAAGGGGGATATCAAAAGTTTTATGTTACTAAGTACATCAAGAAAATGATCACACACAAGTATAATGATTTCAGATGGGGATAAAAGGGAAGGTGAGCTACTTTAAACAAATGGAAGAAGGTAAATGATAAAAGGCAAGTCACTTATCTTATGTTTTTTTTTTACATAATGATTTTTTACAAAGTTGATAATATTTATTTGATCCCATATTATTTTTTGCAATTCCATGTATACACAATGAAATTCAGAAATGGCTTCGATTAATACTTTTTTTTCCCTTACAATGTGGAGGTGGCTTGACCATGGGTTGCATTGTATGAAGAGAAAACACAAAAATGGGAGAATGGTGGGAAACAATTCAAATGGTTAAATGATAAAAGCATGTAAAAGAAAATTACACCAATGACTTGTATAATTTGTCCTAACTATTGGTTGAAATACCATATTAGACATAAATATGTCTAATCCAGTCAATACCCACATGGTGAATAAGATATGTATTAAACATAGGAATTAGGTGCAACCATATTGTAATAATCTTAATGAATTATTTATTTTAAATTCCATGTTTGATTTATAATATGTATTATGTTGTTATTACTTGGGTTCCTATACATACGACAAGGTCCTTTGATCACTTTTATATAAATACATTTGTTTCCATCTACGTGAACATGTGGACACTTTTTTTCACTCAAGAAGTTGAAAATGGACTTCAATTAAACTAGTCATGGTATCCCTTGTGATCAAAACCTAATGGAGGAAAAGTTATATTATGTTAAAAATATATGGGATACTATGCAAATGGACTTCCGATCTTCCAATGTGGTATTTATAGGTGCAAGGAGCGAGATGCATTTAATTGGGTTAATGCAATAGAAAATCATGATAATGGGATAATATGTATCATCTCTAGAAAAATGTGGGTTGTTCAATGAAAAAACCTTATTCTTTTCCAAAAAATGCAACCAAGTGCATTTTTTTTAACAAGAACAATTATATTTGTATTAGAAAAATGTTGCAATTGCATTGTATAGCATGAAAATTCATATAAAGGGACTATCCAACAAAACTATGTGAAGTATGTCTAGACATCGGATTTGACATTCTAATACTACAAAATATTTCGTGAAAAAAGATTTTTGAAATCTACTACAAGTGTACAATCGCACAAAAACTCCTAACAACAAAAAAAATTTAAAATACATAAAACATTACTAGATGATACCAAATTGACTATAGGATTCCTTCTATTGCACTTCATCTGTTGTATAATTTGGGTTTGTGTTCAACATCTACATGTCCTCTTGTTGTTGCTAGATAAATGCATCCTCCTTATCCCCCGCCGACCCAATTGAAAATCTGGCCATTAAGTGAGATGTGTATTTTATTCTAACTAGGTTATAAATCATTTGTTTTAGGGCCACGCATTCATCCAACAAATCCATAATTTGTTGTTTTTGGTGGTGAAGGGTCTCCATCGAAAAAGTGACTTTAGTATCACTATTAGCTTTATGAGATTGCATTCTATTTGAGAATGATGAGATTGATTTTTTGTTTATATTAATGTAAGCCTCGTGCCTTCTTAGAACTCACCAAATTTATTAGGTCTCACACAAAGGGCATCGTACATCATTCCCATGATCCATTAAGAGCTCCCAACATAAACCCAAATACAACCATCTTTATCACTAGTCATACATAGTCTAGAATTTATGAAATTACTATTCATCATCCCAAGAAGGTTGATAATAGAGGGTTGACCACATACCTTTAATAGAGGATATCACCACTACTGTTGAGATGAAATGAGAGAAACCCCATGGAATTGTATTACATTTATTGAGGGGTCAAAATAGACATAGAAGACACAACCACGATGAGAGTCATAGGAACCAAAAATACCACCAACTCGGTGAGGGACACATAAACCACCGAAGCCAAAAAACTAATTAGATAATAACACCAATGCAAATACAAAGAGAAAGAATCCCCATAGGATCGAATATTGGGGGGCCATAGAGGTCATAGAGGCCACAAACAAAAGGATGACCATAAAATATTCACAAACTACCATCACCAGAAGACTCACAAAAGTCACTAATTATCCTTAATATAGAGGAACCGAGTTGACATGGAGCACACAAGCAATCCAATGTCAATTCAAATTCTCCAATTCCACTCAAACTAGAGATAAAATATCAAAGAGCCAACCAAACCACATAGAAAGGGTCCCACAAGGATGATTCAAAGAGAAACATTGAAGCCCAATCCAAATCAAATTGTACTAGAATCATAAGCCATAGACCCACAATAAACATCAATTCCTCATGCTTCAAGGCCATCATCCCACCTGCATCAAAGATCATAAGTTGAAGTGGTTGAATAGATTGCACTTTCATTGAAGGTTACATGTGTGACAAGACCACACTATGCATTCATCCCAACCATCAGCTTTGATATATGTCCATCTCAAATGAAATTATGTGCCATGTGTTCATCATGCTATGGTTTATCATAACTCTTAATGACATAAAATTAGCAGACAGGGAAATAAGCTTCCCCATTTTTAACCTCAGTTTACTACAATCTAATTGAGTTTCTTTATTGGATAACTTATCATCTTTCTAGTTAAGATCCTCGAGGACATGATAAAATTCAATACTCTCAAACTTGGATACTTCTCTTTTGATTTGAGATATTTTTCTAAATAGAGCACCATTGCTTGGGTGGAAGGATTTGGTCATTAGTTTAATTATTAATGATGAGTCCCATACGACAATTAGATTCTTTAATCTCCCATCATAAATGTTCCTCAATCCTTGGTACAAAGTAAGAGCCTATACTTGGTTATTTTTTGTTCTGCCCAGTCCCCATTAGAAAGTGTCTTCTATGTTTCCCTTGAGATCAAGAATGATCTCCCTTTCACTTGCCACCCTTGAAAAAATGAATTTTACCTAGATGTATTGGATAGGGTGTTGTGATAAATCTTACCCTGCAGACATGTTAATCTCCCCTTATCCTAATTTTCTTCGGGTAATACATAATAGAGAAAGTGGACACTAACATCCCTTTCTTTTGTCTATTCAAACATGAAAATGAGAAGAGGGAAACGGGAATAAGAGTGCACCTTTTTAAAAGGATGTCATCACTGCTCCTTGTCGATTCCATGTTGGATCCAGTCCTAGATCGAACACGATCTCCCTGCACTTAGAAATAACTATCTTCCTCTTCTACTAATTTCACAAAGTTAGATGAAAGAAAATCTAACTAATATGAAACAAGCATAAACATTCACATGTAAAGTAAATGAGACAGAAGTATGGGAATAGGAAAAGATTATACTCATGAGAAATAATGGACAACACTTACAATCATGTGATGTTGAGAAATCTTCCTCCAATGCTCCTCCTATCCATAGCCTTTTGTGCACTTCTAGAATGCTACTTAACTATCTCCGAATTCCATAAGAACAGAGGTTTGATACTCTTCAGAACTCTCTCCTTTACCCTTGAGTGCCCTTCTTATATAGAAAATGAAGGCTCGACCACCATGGAGTATTTTAGGAGTATGGTTGAGTATATGGATCAACTAATTATGATATTTATCCTAGGATCAAGTAGATAGATAGGACTTGAATCCATATGACCCAAACAAACTCCAACCTCCCAGAACCTTCCATCCAAAAAAGGTGGAATTGGTTGTAACCAAATTGGTGCTCCTGAAAGGATTAGAACAGAGTGTCATTGACACTACCCCACAGTTAATCAGGGAGTGTGACCAAGGGACTGACACTCTCTATGTATGGGCAGGGGGGCGTCAGTCCTAAAAAATGGTGAAAAACTCAAGGTAAAAGGTGGTTTTTTGACCTTCAAATGATGATTTTTCTTCACCAATTTGTCTAGGGAACATGAAATACAGTTCCACATGATGATATAGTGTATTTAGGCCTCCATGTGATGGTTTTTCTCCCCCAATTTTCATAGGGAACATGACCAACACTTCCACACGATGATAGAGTTGCGACATTGAATTACGACACTTAGTAGAATATAAGTGTGACACTTATGAATGTGGAAAATAGACACCTACATAAGTGATAATTAAATGTGACACTTAGTAGAATGAGATACATAAGTGTGCCACTTAGTAGTGTGTAAATTTGGTGTGTAAGAGATGCCCCCTAAAGTGTGAGTTCAGAAGAGAAATTGATGGTTGAAACACTTTACAAAATGATGTGTGCCAACGGGTGATGTAATACGAGAGTCGTATGGAAGCTACAAAAAAAACATCAAACAACATATATATGAATCATACCAAGGTAGGCATACCCATGCTCGATACAAAATGACTTAACACATGGCCGTCGACCAATACACTGCAGATCCATGGTAGTACTGACTCAGGATATGGCCACCAAACATATAATGTGGATCCATACCTCCATGAATGAATCAGGTCGTAGCCACGAGAAAATACATAGTGGAGATACAATATGACAACAACATAGCCATGGACCAATACAAAGTGAATCTATGTGACAATGTACATGAGTAAAATTATTCTCCATCGCAACCTTAGTTAGGAACATAACACTGGCAGGTGCCAAAAAGGTTCCCAGGGTCTTCATCTCGATCCTTAACTAGTACGATTCTAACCATGTGAATACATGTGCTGATGTCGAACATGGTAGAAATCACTTGATTACCGATAATTAATGTATATCATTAACAAGTGCGAGGGAAATCATCGGTGATGAAAATGACTCCCAAGGTACCCTAGTACACTCTAACAAATGTGAATCAATGAACTAAGGTATAAAATTCGATGAAATCTTTCGATCATAGGCCAATGATGTAAACCCACTATTGAAAGCAAGGAAAGCTTCCATTGAGGTATGCATTCTCCAAGGAACTAATTGGTTTCTAAGTCAAATTCCTGGATAATGTGTTGAAGTTTATAGAAATAGACTCGTCGAAGGAGGGCCATGATGTGTCCCCCATCATCGACACAAAATTGATTAGGATAGTGATTTGAGATGATAAAGAAAATGTGGAAAAAATGACACGGGTATGAAAATGGATAATACTGCAGAGGTTGATTGAATATGAGACTTCCCTTGAATATTGTGTGACGTGACAAGTGACTTGGAAGCATTGACTCGATGAGTCATGGATCCAAACATAATGTGACGAAAACCAAAGTTTCTCTTCGAAGGATTTGAAAGAGTATGACGACACATGGAATTGGTATGACTCATAGACAAGAGGATTACCCAGCTGTAAGCAAAATGCAAACATGTGTCATGTTCAAGGTGAAATAAAAAAAACTACCATAATGTTTCAAAAGCTTGAACCACTTCCCAAATTCCCCCCTATCTATATAGATGAGTACCTATTTCTTTTCAAATGAGCTCGAGGAGGATAACAGGTGCTCGATACAATTCACCTTCAGTAAGTTCCTCTTCACATGTTTGAAAAACCTGAATAAGTAAGGGTTTGGTCCTAAATGGGTCCTTCAATGTATATTTTTATGAGTCCAAAGAAGGTAAACTTATACTTTTGACGTTTAAAGAGTCTCGAAAGAACTAAAAGGAGACTCCAAGGGTGACCTTTTCATCAATTTAGTCTCCCAAACCTGAAAAATTGTAAACAATACAAGGGATAACTCTTCGAACCAAAGTGGCTAGATTATTTGTTTTTTGTGGTTAGTCTCATGAGGCTGAAAAAGAGATAAACTACCACTCGAAAGATTCCCTTTCAAATCCTTTAATGAGTGTGAAAGGAGACAATCTCGCTCGATAGTCTTTTCATATTTAGAGAGTCTAAAAAGAGCTTAAAGGTAACTTCAAAGAGTTTCTTTTTCATATAACTTTTATGAGTCTGAAAAGTGATAAAAGTATACTCGGTAACCTATTCTCATGTATTTACGAGCATGAGAAAGAACAAAGATTGAGATTGGTATCTTCCCAACGTAGTGTCCAGAGGTTGGTACTTTTCCCCCATCTTGAAAAGCTAACAACTTAACTCCAACATCATCTCAAGAGGCTGGAGACATGCCCCCCCAAGCTTCGTTTCATCTGCCAACTCTTAAATTGTCACCAATTTCTATACTAGATTAGAATCCTAGCTACTAATAGGTAAATATTCACCATAGGAAGACAAAGGATCAATATACATAGGTAGATGAAAGGAAAGTTCAGTTACGATATCTAGTGGAAGTCTCAACTCAACATTTATGAGATCTAGCAAAATAATCAACTCAATCGAAGGGGGATCTGTTTCATTTTTTAACGAGCTTGACATAGAAGAAGGAACTATGATCGTATAACTCTGATTCATTTTTTAACAAGCTTGACACAAAACTGAGGACTTTCCTTGTAGCTGGTTTCATTTTTAAGCAAGCTTGAAACAAAGAAAAACTATGCTTGGGGTAGGTTTCATTTTTACACAAGCTTGAAATAGAGAAAAACTATGCTTGTGGGTACCTATTTCATTTTTCAATGAGATTGACACAAAAATGGGAACCATGCTCATGGATGGTTTCATTTTTTAACGAGCATGCAACCAAAGAATAAACCTTGCTCAGGGTTGGTTTCATTTTTTAATTAGCTTGAAACCATAAACTAAACTTTGCTCATTGTTCATTTCATTTTTTATTGAGATTTAAACCAGAAAATAAATCGTGCTCAGAGCTGGTTACCATGGATTCCAAGAGGTCTTCATCAGACAAAAGAAAAATAATCTAGAAATAATACATGGTAAGAGACTCATTCAGATCAACAAGGGGGAGAAGAGACCTCAAGGAACATAACAAAGGAGTTACCATGTCAACTGCCGAATTTAAATCTGAAGAAGATGAGAATATAGTGAGAGGATCCTTCTCATTGTTAGTTGAAAGCATGGGACATGTTTCCACATAATTAACTTGTGGTGAGGTGGATACCACTTACATGTAAGGAACATTCATGGAAGCTGGATGGTTGGTGATCATATGAGGGCCAATGAATGAAATCCGATCAATGGTCACATTGTTTCTATTATGAGGGAAAGACATCACTCCAAAGAGTGTGGACACTGTTGAGGAAAAGGTATGAGGAACCCTACTCAATCATTTTCAGATATTGCCAGGCTAAGGAAAGATAGTTGGGAATGTCACTCAGGGTTTATAGCCATAACATAAAAAAAAAATAACTTAATCCACATGTATTAAGTACAAGGGACCAAGGCTGGTTTATCTCTCTCTCTCTCTCTCTCTCTCTCTCTCTCTATATATATATATATATATATATATATATATGTAACTGTGCAAAAGAAAATAAAATAAGAAAGAAATTACATAAGTGTGTACATGGATAAGAGACAAGGTTAAAAGAAAATTATGAACCAAATCATCAAAATACACATGTGAGACAGAAATCAGAAATCTGATTTTTATATTGATTTCATTCTCAGATACAAATATGAATTCTCTTTACAAACCCCTGTGAGGGTGGGGACAAACGTCAGATTTAGAAGCCTCTGATGGGAACCATACAAAAAGACTCTGACAACAAAAGAAAACCGAAGCTAAAGATCTGGATCAACTTTCCACAAAATGTTGTCTCTTGACTCTACAAAATATTATTTATCAGTCATGCAATTTAATTCATAAACAAACAAGAACACACAAATTTCCAAATGAAAATCATACACCTTAAAAGACAAGCTGTTGAATGATATGATTCAGTTTTGAATCCTGCTGCCTTCAATAAGACCCTTATAGTAGAAGTTCTCCTTCTATTCTCTCTTACTCCTTGTCTCTTCTCTTATTTGAGCTTTTATCTTTTCTCAATAAGTTATGGTAGTTCAACTACCTTTATTTTGTTAAGCTTAATTATCTTAACTAATTAGTTGAGACAAATAAATAATAATATATATAGATACGGGTCTAATTAAATAATAACTAAATATGTGGGACCCATTGTGACTCCCATTTTCAATTTCTTTTAATAATCATCAAAACATGAAGTATAATACCCCAAACATTTGATTCAAACATCCACCTTATAATTCCCATCCTCATATTAATGATCAAATATTTTAACACCAGCATAATAGAACATGACTATATCAAAAAATAGCATTATATCCATGTTGTCCAAAACTATTAAGTACCTAATACTGAATAAGTACCTGAATAGATATAGAAATATAATCACCACAAATACTGAATACAAAAGCACCACAACAGATATACAAGAACAATATGCAAAATCTTCTTTATTACCATCAAACCCTTCAGGTAGGGCAACACCATACAATGGATCCTATTATGGAAGGTATCCTCTCCTGTTCACTTGCCTCTTCGAGGGGGCATCCTCCTATTGAGCTTCAGCTCCAAATACAATACTTCTCTTTATGTCTCATTACATTGCTTGAACCCATTTATATAGTGCTATCATCTCCTAAGAACATTCTAGAGGAGGAATCTTCTAGAAGTAGAACCTTCTAAGCAACCCTCTTACATTAATTATATCTAATTACCCATTTATTATATCTAACTACCATAGTGGACCTTATTTAATAATATAGTGGACCTAGTCCACTTTACATTGAATGACCTCCACTATTACCACTATGGGCCCTCTGGGCCCCCCCACTACCTCTCTAGCTACCTTACATTCCATCCCCCTTATGAAAGCGTTGTCCTCAACGCTTGATGCACAACCATATACCAGGGTCCCATGGATAATTATGGACCATAATGCTGAAGAAGAATGAAGAACCAAGGTCCCATGTAGAAAGGAAAGACACCATGCTGAAGTAGTCCAACCACCATTGTAAGCCCGGGTCCCATGTCCAAGTGCTCATGTGAACTCCCCGTAGAAGATTTTGGAACCCAAGAACCAACTCCAAATGATGCTCCAAAGACTGACACCTATCATGTGGATCCAAATAAGAAGATCCATCCACATAGTGGAAAAAGTTCGTAGTAGAATTTGGAAGGAATAATACCATTGTAGAATATGCAGACTGAACGCTGGTAACTAGCTCCGGATCTGGGACATTGATGTGCTCTACAGAAGGTGGAGTAGAGTCATCAAATAAAATATGGAAGTGGTTGTCATCCCAGAAATGACAACTATCCATATACCAATCATCACAATCGTCCTCAAAATCATACCAAGCATACCTTTCTTGATTATATTCATGCATGAGGCCCTGCATAAGAAATCTCTCCTGCATGTTGTTCAATGAATCTTGAATACTACGAAAACTGTCATTGAGGCCATCTGTGATGATATTTGTGAGGCTGTCTGTGAGGCCTTGTGCTAACACATCCAATCTCTCATCCAATGTGTGAAACAATTGGGCTTTGAATGATTCAAGAATTTCTTTCAGGTTTTGAGAAGAAATAGCCATCTGAAAACCCAAAAAATAGACCCAATAAGTTTTGACAGAAAATCGCGGCTTTTTCTGGAAAAACCCTAAAAACTGTTGAAGTTCAAATGCTCATAACTTCACTTCCCGGACTCCGTTTCGGATGATTTTTTTTTTGAAATTGGGTGAAATTGTGAGAGGAAATCAAATATGTAATTTATTTGGGAAGATTCGGCCTCAAAATACTACATAAATAAAAACAAATCGCGCCGCCGTCCGCAGAAAAAACCCTGAAAAATTACAGATTTTAAAACCTCAATATCTTGACCTTCCGGACTCCGTTTCGGTCGATTTTTTTTTTAAATTGGGTGTTTTTCTGAGAGGAAATCATATCTACAACCCTTTTCTGCAAATTTTGCACCAAAATATACTAAAAACTTCGATAATGTCGCGGCCCTCTTTTTTCTGCTCCGAAAAAAAATCTGCAAAAATAAAAAATATTTGCCCACAACTCCGGCCAAGGAAAGTGCTCTGATACCAATTTTTAAGTACCTAAGACTGAATACAAAAGCACCACAACAGATATACAAGAACAATATGCAAAATCTTCTTTATTACCATCAAACCCTTCAGGTAGGGCAACACCATACAATGGATCCTATTATGGAAGGGATCCTCTCCTGTTCACTTGCCTCTTCGAGGGGGCATCCTCCTATTGAGCACAAATCCGGCCAAGGAAAGTGCTCTGATACCAATTGTTAAGTACCAAATACCTGAATACAAAATATCAAAATAGATCCAAAGATATCTGAATACAATCACCACATAATATCTATGAAACCATATAGAAAACCACAACTTTATTATAGAAACCCTTGAGGTAGGGCAACACCATACATTGGATCATATTATGGAAGGGATCCTCTCCTGTTCACTTGCCTCTTCGAGGGGGCATCCTCCTATTGAGCTACCACTCCAAATACAATACTTCTTTTCATGTCTCATTACATTGCTTGAACCCATTTATATAGTCCTATCATCTCCTAAGAACATTCTAGAGGAGGAATCTTCTAGAAGTAGAACCTTCTAAGCAGTCCTCTTACATTAATTATATCTAATTACCCATTTATTATATCTAACTACCATAGTGGACCTTATTTAATAATATAGTGGACCTAGTCCACCTTACATTGAATGACCTCCACTATTACCACTATGGGCCCTCTGGGCCCCCCCACTACCTCTCTAGGTACCTTACAAAAACACAGTCTAAATATGTATTTTCTGTCCAAAACTTTGTCAAAATAAAAAGATTGTCCTCAATAGGAAATAACATTAATCAACATTAAAAACCATATTTGTTGTGAGATGCATTTTTCTTCTTTTCACTACTGCCCTCTTTTGATCCCATCTCTGAATTATTCTGTACAATAGCCTTCAATTGATGGGAACCTTGTGGGTGGACTGCATTGATGACGTGAGAACAATCATCTTTGAGATGAGTATGAGAGGACATAGATTCATATAAATATTTGGATGACTTGGAGGGAGTGGCCACTCCTTTTCCCTTATCTAGCTCTGGCTTGTGAACATTAGTTTTTAACCTTTTACTTGCATGAGAGGATTGTACTAGAGAGACAACATGATCATATTGAGCATTTGGATTTATTAGCGGTTGATCCAAATGGATCTAGGAAGGCATAAAAATAAAATTTATCAGAATTAGATGAAACCAGTGCCATTCCGTAGGGTTTGTTGCACTGATTCCGACCATATATGTTTTTCTAAAATGGACACCGTATGCAGAAGTTATCATGATCTGAAGATCAGGTCGAACAGGAAAAAAAGTCAAAGTCAAAGTCAAAGTCAATAGGTCAAATTCAACGATGACGCCAACAGTACGTCATGATGACATTAGAATGATGTCAGCAGGGTGATGTGGAAGTACTAGGAGATGACATGTGTCAATCAAATTTGGTGTTTTCAGGCTGAGTTGGACCAATACGGAAGCGACACATGGTATTTTATGGAAGTGACAAGTGGCACTGTACAGATGCTAACATGTGGTAGTATGGATGATGACGTGGTCCAGTGACACTCTGACAGGTGGTAGTACATAGCTAAATTTCCAGGATGACAGGATGATGCCGTGGCGACAGGTGGCAAGCTTTAGGAAAGACACGTGGCGTACAGGCTGATTGTGCACGTAACTGGACTATACATTGGCCAATCTGGAGGTTACACGTGGCCCAATAACAGGGTGACACGTGGCACCCCAAATGACACCAAGGTTGGCTGGTCAAAAAAATTTGTTGCGCTCCACGGGTCGAACCCTTGACCTCCTGGGCAACCAACAAACTAACTTTCCCACGCTAACCGTCTAGGCCAATGGTGTTTGTTAACCACCGTATGGAAAATTATTTCTTTAAAGTGTATGTTGGCGGAGGTTTGGAAATAATCCCCAGTAGGTGGGGGATATCCCACGACCAGGGTGCTAGACCAAGAGATGGAAAGGGGGTTGCAGTGTATGGATTGGGTCTGGCCACATGGACCAACATATGACTAGAGCCAACGAAAAACCTGGGCGCGAGAGAAAAGGGGGATAGAATTCGGCCATATGGCAGCATCATGTGACCAAGAGCCTGGGATAAAGGGGATATCGTGCACATATTTTCCCAAAGTGGGTTTTAACCCATAGTTATGATTTTTTTTATGGATTTCAACCTGATTTTATTGGATTTTGACCATTTTTGGGGGATCTTGAGCCTTTATTGAGGCGAGATCTTTGGAGGAATTTGGGAGGTGACCCAAAACTCAAGATATATATAAATAAATTTTTTTTGACAGTCCAATAAGGTCCAGAATAGCAGAATGCTGAAGAGTTTGGAATATCAATCCATTTTTATGCAGGGAAGCCATTGAGGAAGTGAACTTTGGAGGCCATTTCCAGGAGCTATGCTCGACATTTTTTCAGTGTTGTTAGTTGTGTTGGATTCCCGAGGTCAAGAAGAACAAAACCAGACCAATTTGTAATCCATTTGATGCATTTATGATGTATTTTTGAAGCATTGAAGATTAATACGAAAGACTCACCCACTAAGACAAAGGCCCAGAGACGTAGGAAACCTTGTCAATCTCCGTTAACAATCTTGGCATTATGGTTTTCTTTTCTTAATGTTTAATTTCTATTATGTATTCTTTATGATGGCTACACCATTCTTTCATTAAAATATTCTTCTTATCGTAATTCCTAAGTGGTAAATCAACTCATGCATAAACTTAACGAAAGTCTTTTAAAGATCAATTTTGGATCAAGTGGTATAAGAGCAGGTTGACAGTTGGTTTTTTGAGTTTGCATGATTACCAGGGAAAAGCTAAGTCGTGGTGAAGGAGATCTTGTAGAATAATATCCTAAGATTGGATCAAGAAACAAGACATCTCAAAGTGAGAAGATGGCATAAGAAGAAGGACTTTCTCAAAACGAAAGAGAGTTTCAAAGAACTTTCTTTTCCATGTTAGAGATAGTAAAAGTGTTGTATGATGATTACTTGGAACAGAAGAGTCATTTTCAAGGGGAATCTTCGAATCAAGACAAAAGTGAAGAAGGAGAGGACCCTCCTAAACCTCCTCCTCCACCTCCTTCATCTCCATCTTCTTCTTCTTCTTCAAGTACAAGCTCAAATTCCACTTCAAGAAAACATTCTCAACACTGAGAGGCTTGATAATTGGGTCAGAGAGATGGAAGTTTATTGCAGTGTGCAACAAATAAATGATGAGGCAACCCAAATCAAATTTTCATCACTTTGTCTTGTAGGCACACCAGTCATCTGGTAGTAGAGTAAGTTGCAACATGACACTCAACAAGTTGGTAATGTATTTCCATCATGGAAAGTTTTTTTTTTGCACTTAGAAAGTAGTTTTATCATTTGGATTATAAGGAAAATGATTTAATTGAATGGCAAAGTATTAAACTAAGAAAAGGACAAATGGTGCAAGAATACATAGATGAATTTCATAAGATGGCATTAATGTTAAATATTCCATTACATACACAAGAAACTCTTATGAAGTATATAGGAGGTTTACCTGCACATATTCGTAACACTGTATTTATGTTTGGACCTACTAATATTGATGAGGTTTATGTTCAAGAAAAGTATGTTAAAGTAGGGAAAAAATGAGTTTGTGTATCATGGGAATCATCTTCAAGGAAAGAAGACAAAAGAAAAGGGAATGGGAAGAAAGAAAATTCAACAAAAGTGAAGGAAGAGAAGCTCTCTTCCAAGCATTGCAAGAAAGAAGAGCACGATGATGACCATTGCATCCAGAGAAGAGACCGAAGTGGTTCAAAGAGATGAAAGGGAGGAAAATAGTTGCAACAACAACACGACCAACAGACTTGGGGTATGATTTAGGTGATGAGACTAAAATCACAGTAGTTGGTTTGACAGGTAAAAATGGTGATGGTTTTGATTCAAGAAGTAAATTGTTTCATATAAGGGTCATAATGAAACATACTAAGATCGATGCATTAATAGATAATGGATCTCAATCTAACTTAATTTCAGAAGATGTGGTTAAAAAATTGGGATTAAACACTAAGATGCATCACAAACCTTACTCACTTAATTGGATAAGCAAAGATGATAAATTGCCCATAACAAAGAAATGTACCATAAGGTTTGCAATTACATCTAAGTATGTGGATGAAGTAACATGTGATTTGGTGCCACTAGAAACATGTGGAATGGTCTTAGGTAGCCCTTATTTATATGATCGCAAAGAAATATTCTTCAAGGAACCGAATCAATATCACTTAACTAAAGAAGGAAATGAATATGGTGATCTTGCTCATCATTTCAAAGCAAATCAATCTCTTCTAACAATGGAACAATTAAAGAAGGCAACTTATGCAAGCAATACACCTATAATTGTGTCAAGTAAAGTAGTTGATCTTAACCATGAACATGAGATGGTTGTAGGATGGGAGTTCAATCATGCTTTGCTTCAAGATAAGTTAATGTCGTGCAAGCACATCAAACATATTGGTACATTTTTAGTCATATTTCTGATGTTATCGCTGCTAATGTTTTCTACATGGATGGTAGTGGATTCATTAAGATGTGAACGAGTTCAAGTGGCTAACAATATGATTTCAGTTGTCATGGTTATTATGAAATTGATTATGATGCAACAGATGCATAGGAAAGAGTTTAAAGACAAAGGATAAGTGGGGAGGCCTATCCCACACTTGATGATTGGTTAATATCCTTTTGGAGAACCAAAAGGTCTTAGTGGGGAGGCGTGATCCAAATGGATCCAGGAAGGCCTACAAATAAAATTTCTTGGAATAAGAAGAAACCAACGCCATTATGTAGGGCTCATCGTACCGATTCTGACCATATATTTTTTTTCTAAAAATGGAGACCATATGTAGAAGTTATCGCAATCTAAAGATCAGGTCAAACAAACAAAAAAGTCAAAAGTCAAAGTCAAAGTCAACGATGCATCAGTAGTACGTCAAGATGACTTCAACATGATGTCATGATGACATCAACAGAGTGCCATGGAAGTACTAGGAGATGACATGTGTCAGTCAAATTTGGTGTTTTCAGGCTAAGTTTGACTAGTACAGAATTGACACGTGGCACAGTACGGAAGTGACACATAGCACTATATAGATGATGACAGGTGGTAGGATGACATGGAAATATGGATGATGACATGGCCTAGTGACATTCTAACATGTGGTAATTCAGAGATGATTGTGTAGGATGATAGGATGATGACGTGGCGACAGGTGGCAAGCTCTGGGTACGACACATGGCATATGACTGACTGTGAAGGTGACTGGGTAAGTGGCTGGACTGTACAATGGCCAATGCAGAGGTGAAACATGGCCCAATCATAGGGCACCACATGGCACCTCGGATGAGGCCAAGTTTGGCTGGTCAAAAACATTTTTTGTGCTTCGCGGGGGTTGAACCCTTGACCTCCCGAGCGACCAATGGACTAACTTCCTTGTGCTAACCATCCGAGCCAGTGGTGTTTCTTAACCACCATATGGAAAATTATTATTTTAAAGTGTATGTTGTCAGAGGTTTGGGGATAATCCCTAGTCGTAAGGGGGCTATCCCGCGACCAGATCACTAGACCAAGAGCTGGAAAGGGGGGTGCGGTGTATGGATTGGGTCCGACCACATGGACGACCACATGACCAGAGCCAACGAAAAACCAGGGCGGGGGTGCAAAGGGGGATAAAATTCGGCCATATGGCAACAAAATGTGGCCAAGATCTTGGGATAAAGGGGCTAGCATGCACATATTTTCCCAAAGTGGGTTTTAACCCATAGTTATGATTTTTTAATGGATTTCAGCTTGGTTTTATTGGATTTTGACCATTTTTGGGGGATCTGGAGCCCTTTTTGAGGCCAGATCTTGGGAGGAAGTTGAGAGGTGACCCCCAACTAAAGATATATATAAATACAATATTTTTGACAGTCCAAGAAGGTCCATAACAACAAAACGCTGAAGAGTTTGGAAGATGAAGCCATTTTTATGTAGGGAAGTCATTGAGGAAGTGAACTTTGGAGGCCATTTTCGGGAGCTACGCTCAACATTTTTCAATGCCGTGAGTTGTGTTGGATTCCTGAGTTAGATAAGAACACAACTAGACCATTTTTTAATCCATTTGATGCATTTATGATGTATTTTTGAAGCATTGAATATTAATAAGAAAGCCTCCCCCATTGAGACAAAGGCCCGAAGAAGTAGGCAACCTTGTCGAACTCCTTTAACAATATTGGTATTATGGTTTGTTGTTATTAATATTTAATTTCTGTTCTGTATTCTTTATGATGGTTGCAACATTCTTTGATTAAAATCTTGTTCTTCTCTTAATTCGTAAGTGGTAAATCAACTCATGCATAAAGTTAACCAAAGTCTTTTAAAGATCAATTTTATATCAAGTGGTATCAAAGCAGGTTGACAGTTGGTTGTTTGAGTTTGCATGATTACCAAGGAAAAGATAAGTTGTGGTGAGGGAGAGATTGTAGAATAAGATCCCAAGATTGGATCAAGAAAGAGGACATTTGAAAGTGAGAAGATGGCATCGGAAGAAGGACTTTCTCAAAATGAAAGAGAGTTTCAAAGAACTTTCTTTTCCATGTCAAAGATGTTAAAAGTGTTGTATGATGATTACTTGGAATGAAAGAGGCATTTTCAAGGGGAATATTTAATTCAATACAAAAGTGAAGAAGGAGAGGACCCTCCTAAACCTCTTCCTTCACCTCCTTCATCTCCATCTTCTTCTTCTTCTTCAAGTACAAGTTCAAATTCCACTACAAGAAAACATTCTCATAAACATAAGCCTGATATGCCATTATTTAAGCTTGATGTAAAATTTGATTGTGCATGCTCATCATATCAAATAAAATCAATCTCTTCTAACAATGGAACAATTAAAGAAGGCATCTTGTGCAAGCAATACACCTATAATTGTGGCAAGTAAAGTAGTTGATCTTAAGCATGAACATGAGATGGTTGTAGGATGGAAGTTGAATCATAATTTTCTTCAAGATAAGTTAATGTCATGTAAGAACATCAAACATATTGGTACATTTCCAGTCATATTTATGATGTTATTGTTGCTAATGTTTTCGACATGGATGGTAGTGGATTCAATAAGATGTGAACGAGTTCAAGTGGCTAACAATATGCTTTCAATTGTCATCGTTATTATGCAATTGATTATGATGCGACATATGCATAGGACCGATTTTAAAGACAAAGGACAAGTTGGTAGGCCTATCCCACACTTGATGACTGGTTAATCTCCTTTTGAAGGAACAAAAGATCTTAGTGGGGAGGCGTGATCCAAATGGATCCAGGAAGGCCTAAAAATCAAAGTTCTCAGAATCAGATGAAATGAATGCCATTGCTTAGGGCTCATCACGCTGATTCTAGACATATGTTTTTTTTTTTCGAAAATGGACACTGTATGCAGAAGTTATCATGATCTGAAGATTAGGTCAAACAAGAAAAAAAAGTCAAAGTCAAAGTCAAAAGGTCAAAGTCAACGATGACATCAACAGTATTTCATGATGATGTCAATACGGTGACGTAGAAGCACCAGGAGTTGACACCTGTCAGTCAAATTTGTTGAGATTTGGTAGCTTGGAGGTACTTCTGCATTGGTAGCGCTCAACATGCAGAAGTGACCAAGCAAATTTTCTCCCAGTGACTTTATAAAGTGATTTTATAAAGTTAGGTCTTTTAATTATTTTTTAATGTAAAAGTGACTTTATGATGTTTTGAGTCACTTTAATGACTTAAGTAATCTCAATGAATGATTAAGTGGTGACCATTGATCTCATGAGGGAAATATCTAATCTTGACCATCAATGTTATTGGAAGACCAAGGGTTAGGGCAGTTACAATTAAAAATTGACAAAAGGCAGCTCATTAGGAGAGGAGGGCGTGTTGGTTGTGGAGCTTGATTATCTTTCTGATTTAGAGGTCTTTTACTTTCAGTTGTGTTTATACCCCATGAAGTATTTACACCCCAGAAGTATGTACACTCTTCCACGTGGGGGAGTGTAGAGGGGGGGTACCCCCTCTCCGAGGTCTGGGGGGGCTATCCCCCCGACTGGGGGGTCTGGGGGCAAAGCCCCCGAAGAAAAAATTGCCTTGTAAAAGTATATTGTAATTTCATTGTAAATCTGGACCGTTCATTATAAGGTCGCAGATCTAACGATAGAGATTATGTTAGGGTTTGTTTTTCCCTAGAAGGCAACCCTCTTTTATGAGGGAAATGTATTGCGGCTATGTATGTTGGTGAGTATTGTATTCTGAGAGAGGAGACTGTGAGAGAAATAAGAGGAAGTTACAGCGGGTTTTGCTGTAGGTTGTATCCCTTCATTTTGCTGGATAATAATAAAGAAAGGACCTGACAATTTCTCTGGTGGACGTAGCCCACACTGGGTGAACCACGTAAATCTGTGTCTCTCTTGTATTGTGTATCTTCTGTGTTTTGTTTCCGCATTTGTTTTATTTTATTGCTCCACGATCCTGTTTTTCTAACAACTAGTATCAGAGCGTAAGGTAACTCGCAGGAAAAAGAGGGTTCCTGGTTCGAGTGGGAGCAATGTCGGAAGATGGAAAGTTTAGGGTCGATAAATTTAACGGCCAAAACTACCAGTTATGGAAGATGCAGATGGAAGATTATTTATATCAGAAGGATCTATTCCTACCATTGAG
>ML789489.1:89286-112414 GCA_009831015.1 Picea engelmannii | reverse complement strand
GGGTGCTGCAAAGAAAATCCTTGGTATGAGAATAACAAGAGACAGGAAAAATTGCAAACTGACATTGTCTCAGGGTAAGTACACAGAGAAGGTGTTGGAGAGGTTTAGAATGCAGAATGAAAAACCAGTTAGTACACCTTTGGTCAGCCATTTCAAATTAACTAAGGAAATGTGTCCCAAGACACAGGAGGAGATAGAATACATGTCCAGGGTCCCATATTCATGAGCAGTTGGCAACTTGATGTATGCAATGGTTTGCACAAGACCAGATATTGCACATGTAATGGGAGTTGTGAGCAGGTATATGAACAATCTAGGTAAAGAACATTGGGAGGCAATAAATTGGATTCTCAGGTATTTGAGAGGTACTACTACACATGCATTATGTTTTGGAGGTTCAAACACTTTTCTATAGGGATATGTTGATTCATATATGGTAGGTGATAAAGACAGTAGGAGGAGCACCACAGGGTATGTTTTTACTATAGGTGGAACAACAGTAAGTTGGATTTCGAAACTGCAAAAGGTTGTTGCACTTTCAACAACATAGGCAGAGTATGTTGCTGCTACAGAGGCTAGTAACGAGATGATTTGGTTATAAAGGTTTATGGAGGAATTGGGAAAGAAGAAGGATAACAACAGGTTGTAATGTGACAGTCATAGTGCCATTCACCTTGCAAAGAACTTAGCCTTCCATTCGAAGACTAAGCATATCCAGTTGAGGTACCACTTCATACGATCCGCCTTGGAAGATGGACAATTGAAGCTGGAAAAGATACACACTAGCTAGAATCCTACAGACATGTTAACAAAGGGAGTAACCAGGGAGAAACTGAGTTCTTGCTCAGTTTCAGTTGGTCTTCAAGAATGAAGATGAATATGAGAAATTTTCCAGGTCCAAGAAGGTTCAGAGTCCAGCATATACAACAGTGGTGGAGTTGTTGAGATCAGTCTCCAAGTGGGAGATTGTTGGTTGTGGAGCCTGATTATCTTCCTGATTTAGAGGTCTTTTACTTTCAGCCGTGTTTATACCCCATGAAGTATTTACACCCCATAAGTATGTACACTCTTCCACGTGGGGGAGTGCAGAGGGAGGGTACCCCCTCTGCGGGGTCTGGGGGCAAGCGGGCCCCTGAAGAAAAAATTGCCTTGTAAAAGTATATTGTAATTTCATTGTAAATCTAGACTGTTCATTATAAGGTCACAGATCTAACAATAGAGATTATGTTAGCATGTTTTTTTCCCTAGAAGGCAACCCTATTTTATGAGGGAAATGTATTGCGGCTATGTATGTTGGTGAGTATTGTATTCTAAGAGAGGAGACTATGAGAGAAAGAAGAGGAAGTTACAACGGGTTTTGCTGTAGGTTGTATCCCTTCATTTTGCTGGATAATAATAAAGAAATGACCTTACAATTTCACTGGTGGACATAGCCCACACTGGGTGAACGACGTAAATCTGTGTCTCTCTTGTATTGTGTATCTTCTGTGTTTTGTTTCCGCATTTGTTTTGATTTATTGCTCCATGGTCGTGTTTTTCTAATAGGGCGCACACTTTGAGGAGAGAGTTGTGGGAGGTGAAGGGTCACTCATCCCAAGAGACCTTTGAGCATGGAGAAAGGAGAAGGACAACAGGCAGGGGAGGTTCATCTTTCAGGAGAGGAAGAGGGCATGCATCCCAAGACATTTGTTGTTGATATAGAACATGATCGTACAACAGTTAAAGAAATCTGTACTGTACATATTTGCTAGAGGTACAGATGAGGCATGCACTGAAATCATGGCTCTGATTTCAAGGAAAATTATTGGTTTATATATATGTTTCCCTTTACTGTTGGTACATAAATTCGTACCCACTATTCAAATAATGTTAATGCTGAAGTACAGGCTCTACAATTCAGCATTATAACAAAATTTTTATGTAGTTTTATAGGCAGAAACTTGGCACAGATTTATAGATTCTTTGGCACATTTTTCTGAGTGTAGAAGAGGCACATTTTCTGAGTTGGGTTATATTATATTATTGTTGTAAATGGTTGTTGTTATCTCAACATATTTCTCTGGAGCTTAATAAAAATATCTCCTTAATTTGTCACTATTTTCTGTGTTATTCATCTTGGGGTTTTACCCAGATTTTTCATGGTGCCTAAAGTGTATCTTGTCCACTATTAGTATATGATTCCACTACTAATTTAGTCCCATATCTATATTTTTTAGTGTTTCTTCTCATCAAGTGCATCTAGTAAAGCTTTTCAAGATGGACTATTGAAACTTAATTGGAGGCTGAAATTTGGTATGATATAGTTAGTTTTTGAACTAATTTTAACATGGTATCAAAGCAGGCACTTTGAAATTTCAATGGGAAACTTTGGCACTTGGGACACCAAGTGATTTGTTGGTACATTTTCTTGAAGAAAGGTAGAAAAGGTTCTTTGTCAGGTGGACAAAGATGACTTCCAACATCAGGTTTGAATATAGATTGGAGGGGGTCTCCAACTACCTGCAGTGGAAGGTTAGAATTAGCAGTGTTCTCAAGGAGAACAAATTGTGGTTGTTTGCGAACACCATTGTTCCTATACCTTCTTCAGATCCCATAGATCTTGATGTTCATGAGGCGAGGGAAGCCAAGACTCAAAGAATATTCTTGGATGGGGTCAAAGACCACCTTATCCACACTTGGATGAGAAGAAGACAACCAATGAAATGTGGGTTACACTGAAAGGCTTGTATGAGGCTAAGAACAAGAACTGGAAAATGGCTCTTCGGAACAAGCTCCATGGAGCTAGGATGGTGAAAGGAGAGAGTGTGACCACCTACCTCACCCAGGTTGTATAGGTGAAGGATGAGTTGGCAACTGTTGGAGAATTCATTCCTGACTCAGAGTTGGTGCAAATATCCCTCAAAGGCTTCACCAAGGACTGGGAGGTTTTCATCAAGTGTGTGATGGGGAGAGAGAAGCTCCCTGACTGGAGCAGACTGTGGGATTATTTTATGCAGGAGGAGATCCGGGAGGGGTCTCAAGAAAAGGCATTGGATGGTGCAGACGATAAGAACGTTTATCTTATGGAAAAGGGCAATGAGAAGAAGAAGGACATGGACAAGGTGAAATGATTTGCATGTCACTAGACTGGCCACTATGTTATTCAATGTCTGAACAACAAGAAGAAGAAACCAGAACCAGAGGTGTCAGCTTCAGCTGAAGTTGTAGAGTTTGCTGAGAGATATGAGAAGGATTTTTCTCTCATGGCTGGTCCCATGGGCAGTGGATGCCTAGTGTTCAAGGACATTGAGTCTTGGTTTGTGGACAGTGGAGCTTCTTGGAAAATGACTGGGTTGAGGTCAGTTTTCCTCAATAGACTTAGACTGTAGAGTGAATTGTGGAGCCAATCCACAACTTGTAGTAAAGGAGGTTGGAAGGGTGAGATTCCAACTAGAGTAAGGAGGTCTTCTGGAGGTTGGCGAGGTGTTATATATTCCAGAGTTGATAGTTAATTTTTTCTAAGTGTCAGCTTTGGATGAGAGTGGATTTGGAGTTGTCTTCTACGGTGGACATGTGTTTTTATATCATGTAGGAGCAATTGTTGACACAACAATAATGCTTGTTGTTAGGTATGAGGGCTTATACAGGTTGTTGGGTAGACCTGTGTTGGGGTCCAGTGGATTTCTGGACTCAGATTCTATGTCAGAGAGTTGGCAGGTAGCAAGGGAGAGAGAGTTGATCCATGGGACTCAGTATTCTTCCGGCACTCTCAAAGGACTCAACAGGCATGAGTCAACATAGATGGACGCTCAAGAGAGTGTGCAATCTCCTAGGAGATTTTCTTTAGTTCATGGTACAAAAAAGGTAGCAACAGAGGCTTTCAGTGCAGTGGGAGTAGTGGCTTCCTGTTCAGAGGAGCAGAGACTTCTAGTACGAAGGGAGAAACTATTGCATCTGATGAGATGGAGACTAATTCTAGTGGTGATACCAGAAGTACCTCTCTCTCTAAGAGGGAGTGTTGAGATTTGGTAGCTTGGAGGAACTTCCGCATTGGTATCATTCAACATGCAGAAGTGGCCAAGCAAAGTTTCTCCTAGTGACTTTATAAAGTGTTTTTATAAAGTTGGGTCTTTTAATTATTTTTTAATGTAAAAGTGACTTTATGATGTTTTGAGTCACTTTAATGACTTAAGTGACCTCAACGAATGATTAATTCGTGACCGTTGATATCATGAGGGAAAGATCTAATATTGACCGTCAATCTCATTGGAAGACAAAGGGTTAGGGAAGTTACAATTAAAAATTGATAAAAGGAAGCTCATTAGGAGAGGAGGGCACACACTTTGAGGAGAGAGTTGTGGGAGGTGAAGGCTCACTCATCCCAAGAGACCTTTGAGCATGGAGAAAGGAGAAGGACAACAGACAGGGGAGGCACATATTTCAGGAGAGGAAGATGGAACACATCCCAAGACATTTGTTGTTGATATAGAATAGGGCCGTACAATAATTAAAGGAATATGTACTATATGGATTTGCTAGAGGTACAACTGAGGTATGCACTGAAATCATGGCTCTGATTTCAAGGCAAATTGTTGGTTTATATCTATGTTCCTCTTTACTATTGTTACAAAAATTCGTACCCACTGTTCAAATAATGTTAATGATGAAGTACATGTTGTACAATTCAACATTATAACAAAATTTTTATGCAGTTTTATAGGCATAAACTTGGTACGGATTTCTAGATTCTTTGGCACATTTTTCTAAGTGTAGAAGAGGCACATTTTCTAAGTTGGATTCTATTATATTATTTTTGTAAATGGTTGCTATTATCTCAGCATATTTATCTGGAGCTTAATAAATAAATCTCCTTAATTTGTCACTATTTTATGTGTTATTCTTCCTGGGGTTTTACCCAGATTTTTCATGGTGCCTAAAGTGTATCTTGTCCACTGTTACTATATGATTCCATTGCTGATTTATTTCCAGATATATATTGTTTAGTGTTTCTTCTCATTAAGTGTAGCTAGTAAAGGTTTTCATGCTTGACTGTTGAGACTTAATTGGAGGTTGAATCTGGGTATGATATAGTGAGTTTCTGAACTAATTTTAACAAAATTTGGTGTTTTCAGGCTGAGTTGGACGAGTACAGAAGTGACACGTGGCACTGTACAAAAGTGACACGTGGCACCATACTAATGCTGACATGTGAAATATGGATGATGATGTGGCCCAGTGACAGTTTGACACATGGCAGTATGGATCTCACTGTGTAGGTTGATAGGATGATGACATGGTGACAAGATATGGGCACACAACGTGGTGTATGAGATGACTATATAGGTGACTGGGTCGATGAATAGACTGTACGATGACCAATCCAGAGGAGACACGTGGCTCAATCACAGAGCACCACGTGGCACACTGGATGAGGCCAAGGTTGGCTGGTCAAAAAAGTTTGATGCGCTCTGTAGGGGTTGAACCCTTGACCTCCAGTGCGACCAACAAACTAACTTCCCCGTGCTTACCATCCGGGCCAGTGGTGTTTCTTAACCACCATATGGAAAATTATTATTTAAAAGTGTATGTTTCCAGAGGTTTTGGGATAAACCTTGGCAGGTGGGGGGCTAGCCCACGACCAGGGCGCTAGACTAAAAGTTGGAAAAGGAGGTGCGGTGTATGGATTGGGCCCGACCACATGGACCACCACATGACCATAGACAATGAAAAACCAGGGTGCAAGCACAAAGGGGGGTAGCATTCGACCATATGGTAGCAACATGTGACCAAGAGCCCGAGATAAAGGGTCTAACATGCACATATTTTCCCAAAGTAGGTTTTAACCCATAGTTATGATTTTTTTAAGGGATTTCAGCCTGATTTAATTGGGTTTTAACCATTTTTGGGGGATCTAGAGCCCTTTTTGAGGCCAAATCTTGGGAGGAAGTTGGGAGGTGACCCCCAACTCAGTATATATATAAATAAAAGGTTTTTGATAGTCCAAGAAGGTCTAGAAAATCAAATTGCTGAAGAGTTTGGAAGATCAAGCCATTTTTATGCAGGGGAGCCATTGAGGAAGCAAATTTTGGAGGCCATTTTTGGGAGCTATGCTCAACATTTTTCAGTGACGTCGGTTGTGCTGATTTCTTGAGGTCAATAAGAACACAACTAGAATAGTTTGTAATCAATTTGATGCATTTCTGATGTATTTTTGAAGCATTGAATATTAATAAGAAAGCCTCCCCCACTGAGACAAAGGCTTTCTTATGAATTTCTTATTTCTGATGGTTAAGTTTATGCATGAGTTGATTTACCACTTAGGAATTAAGAGAAGAAGAATATTTTAATGAAAGAATGTTGCACCCATCATAAAAAATATAGAACATAAATTAAACATTAAGAACATAAAACCATTTTTTAATTTATGTTCTATATTTTTTATGATGGGTGCAACATTCTTTCATTAAAATATTCTTCTTCTCTTAATTCCTAAGTGGTAAATCAACTCATGCATAAAATTAACCAAAGTCTTTTAAAGATCAATTTCAGATCAGCGGTGGAGGAGGGGGTAATGGCAACGACATAGTAGTCCAACCATGGTGATGAGCTACAGTCTGATGAACAATCTCTTGCCAACCATCATTGCTAGGTGGTTCTGGCTGCATAGACACATGAGGGGGGACATGGATACTAGAGACATCCTGAAACGACTGGTAAGGATGCCTCTCAAGTATAGGTTGCAAAATTCCTTGGCCAACTATATTAAAAAATCCAACTTGGAAAAGATGATTCAATTCTTTCGGATCAACGTCAAAATTTATCGAAAATCGTGGCCTTCTATGGCCTCTTTTCCAATTATTTTCTCTCCCTCTATTAACACCTCTATTAGCACCTTTTCCATTACTGCCTCTGCTAAAGAAACTCATCCTGAAGCAATATTTCAAACATGTTATGAAAAACTCTTAACAATCCATGCATCAATAATCTACCTAAATAAAATCAAAAGGTTGGCTCTATTATTCACAATAGAAGCACATGCAATCCATCCATCAATACTTTTAAACTCAACAATCAATTTCCATTTGAAAAAGGAGTGATAGGGCTATTGGGAAGATGAGGGGATTTATAATGAGCGTAAAATGGTAGCATGGATGGGAAACGACCAACAAACATTGTTCAAGAAAATGAAGAAGTAACAAAAAATGTATGCATATCCAAACTTCCAACACCAATCGTCATCTAGTCCCTTTCTCTGGTTGTTAATCCTTTCTCTCTCTTTTTTTTTTTTAAATAAAATTCACAATAATAGAATAGGGGATGTTTTAAATGTATTTGGGAAGGTGGTGTGAATATAATGAGCGAAAAGTGAGATAATGAAAGGGAAAAATACGACTACTGTTCTATTATATGCAATGATATTTATTGAAAATCATCACTACCATCATTTGCCAAAACATTTCTCTGTTTAATAATTCAAATCCGAGACACAGACATTTTTGTATTACCCAAACATAAAACCCCAGGAAAGTTTTAGGACTGTGAAACTCCACAACTTTAATTTCTCCTTTTTCCTTTTCAATTAGCTGAGATTTTATAAGAGACTATTAATAGAGTCATTTGAAGTAATTAAAACCAGACTAAATCAAGAGCACATGGGAGGATGAGAAGACAAACATAAATTCATCGACCTTTCACCATTCAACATTTGTATCACAACCTCAATACTTGTTGCATAAACAGATTGGGTTCGAAACCCCATCTGAAATTGGTGCACATCATTTGATTTTAACATCATATAACTTCAAAATCGACCAAACCCCCATAGATAAATAAAAAACAAGTCAAAACTTATTGCATATAACCAATCTTTCCCACTGTAGGGTCAACACTATAACATACATCAATACCATAGTTCGAATCTACTAATTGCCATATATCAAATAAACAACTGAGGTCTTGGAAAACGTAAGGGAGAAACATAATAAGGGGTTTGAAAAAATCATTTAACCATTTATTGCCACAACACAATTTCCATAGACCTCTCATGGTGGCCACAAGAAAAATACGTTTGTATCACATATATTCACAAACAATGGAAATATAATTTGAAGAAGCTGCAATTCTTCCAAAGACTGGGTAAAGGGTATGACGTTATGCATGAAAAAAACCAACTGTTCTTTTGTTTCACAAAAAAAATCCCTTGAATTTTAATCACCAGAGATGAGTGAAACCAAAAGTACTTGCCATAATTATTTTCCAAAAAAAATAACAACATAAACAACATTCGTTCTGGGCGCAACACAAACACATAATTCAAACAAAAAAGAATTTTGAACATTATTCTCAGTTTTAGAATTTTAAATGCCCACATGGAGGAACCTCCATTTAAATGCAATTTGCACAGCCTTGATACCCACATACACCCATTATAATCTTCAGAAAGAAAACACAGTCTGTAATAAAATCTAAGAGCCAACATCATGATTTTATTCAGAGTGGAGCTACTGTTCATGAATGGAAAGGTAAGATCCAACATACTTGTAAGGAAAATTCCAAAAAACCAAAAACCACCACTATTCTTCGCAAGCCCTAGCAAGATTAAGGCAACACCAGCCAAAGAAGCCAACACAAACACAAACAAAGTGTAGGTGGCGACCTCGAGGTAGGTTTAGAGCAACGTGCAATAATTGCATGTCATTTACCACATTAATTTCCATCAACTAGAGACAAGTACGAGTGCACCCAATACTTCCAGCACATGGTCCACTATGTTTGCCACATTAAATTTCAATCCAAAATTTGAATTTTCATCCCTACATTAAACTCATAAATCTTAACGTGTACTCAATACTTAGTACCAAAACATGTTATGTCCCACATTCCTTGCTAGTGAGGGATTTCCATCTCATAAAACTTATCCACTATCGACAATAATAAAAAGTATACCATAAGTGTAATACACCATAAATATATGTGGCTCATGCTTGAGGTTTGAACAACAACTCAAAATATATGTGTAGAAAGAATGAACCAAGATACTTATTAAAACGAACATTTTCCCCCTTTATCTTCTTTAAATTAAATTGCCAACACATTCATCCTTCATCCATTTCACATGGAAAGAGGTTTCAAATTTTTGGGTTTATTCTCAAACTGTAGAATCCTTTTTGCAAGGTAGTCATGAGCACAAATAAAAAACAAGCATCTTTCACCATTATTCACATAAAGGGGTCCAACCTATTTAGTATATTATTAAATATATATAAGTAATAAGGCATTGGAACCCATTTTCATGCAGGGATTCCATGTTGCGCTTTTGGGCATCAACAAATTGACGACTTCACATAGAAATCCATTCTCAACAGATTTAGAACTCATAATGCTTGGTTTCATAGACCAATAGAAGTAGGGCATCAAAATTGATGAAAATAATAGTTTTGAAATAGGGGGAAAAATGGTTTAAGGGAAATAATGAGATGGGACTTTGGGGAATAACTTATGGAAAGTGAGATGTATGAGGGGAGTCGGTCCTGTATGCACAAAGATTCATAAATGATAATGATTTTTATACTTTCAAGGAGAATACTTCTAATATTCTCTTGAATCTTAGGTTGGAGGGAAGAAAGGGACAACATAAACAAGGAAGAAGACAAAACCAACTATACCACAATAATTTTGAAAGAAAAAATCTATTTCAACAGTGTCTCAAAAGGAGGACATCGTGACAATTGTGTGTATTTTATTTTTATCTATCAACAATGCTTACAGAATGACATTCTTATGGAAAAACTGACCCAGACTTTATTTCTGATGACTACACGAAACAAGCAACATAAATTAAAAACTCAACAAACCAAGGTAAATAGAAAATAGTAAGACAAAAGACTATATACAACAATCATGTTTACAAAAAGCGTTAATGACCAAGATGGTTCCACATAATGTTTCAAGTGGGAACCATTAGTACTATAAGAGAACAATTGCTCCTCCAAATGCTTTAGAAGGTATGAGTTTGTGCCTAGGATAAAAGAGATTTTGAAAGGGCCTAGCCATAATTTTTGGAATTTAGAATGTCTCCCTCTTTCAGCATGGGCCGAGTCCCATAGTAGGACTTTGTCATCAATATTAAATTCAAACCTTTGCCCATTTTTTAAAATACTTTTTCACTGTTTGCTGCCTTCTTTTCAAGTTCTCCAAGCAAAAATGTATTTGTTCTTCCAGGGATAACAATGCATTTATCCTTTTGGGAACATTAGAAGAATTTAACTCTTTATTCTATAACATCAGTCGTAAGGAGTAAATATCTAGCTCAGTAAGAAGAATAACCTCTTGTCCATATACGAGTTGAAAGGGAATAAAGCTTGTACTTGCCTTGGTGGTTGTACGGTCTACCCATAGAGAATAAGTGATAAGTGTGTGCCATTGGCGAGGCTTGTCTTCTATGATTCTCTTTATGATCCTAACTAGATTATTTTTAGTTGACTTTGATTTCCCATTTCCCTAAGGGTATTAAGCAGATGAAGTGAAATGTTTGACACCTGATTTAGCTAGAAATTGGGTCAATTTTGCAGAAATGAAGGCTGAGCCATTGTCCGTAATGATCTCTAATGAGATGTTGAATCTGGAAAAAATATTAGATTCTAGGAAAGAAATTACCTGCTCATCATGTGCATGTCTAAGAGGGGCAACTTCAGTCCACTTAGTAAAGTAATCAATGGCTGTCAAAATAAAGATATTCCTTGCAGAAGATGGAGGGTTGATAGGACCAATAAAGTCTAGACCCCACTTAGAAAAATGGAAGTCTGGGAGGACATGTTGTAAAAGGATGGCAGAAAGATGTTCTTTCGTAGCGAATTTTTGGCATTTATCACAGGATCTTGTAAATTTATATGAATCGCAAAATATCGAGGGCCATTAATAACCATTTCTTATGATCTTAAAATTAATAGCCTTAGCAGAAAAATGGCCACCGATGTGAATGGCAGAAATTGATGATCAATGGATTTCGTGCAACAATTTATGTGCTTCTTCATCATTTACATATCGAAGTAACAAACCATCAACATAAATCCTAACACAAAGTCTCATAAAATGATATACTTGGAACCTTCAAGGCGGAGTCTCCTTCTTGTTGAAATGGTGACAACAAATCCCCATGGGATGTGGATCTAGATCCTACTATTCAACTTTTGGTTGAGATAAGGCAACCTAAGTTAGAATGTATAATTAATGAATTAGTTTCATTGTAACCGTGGGAAAAATTGTTTAAATATGTGTGCCTGGGAGACAAATATTGAGCCACGGGCTTCAAGCCCTCTCCAGGTTGCTGGTTGTAATCTCCATGATATGAATAATAAGACAACTGATGCCTATTCTTGGTGGACATAGCCCAATGTTTGGGTGAACCACGTGAAATCCCTGTGTCTATTTCTTAAGTGCGTGATTGTTAATTATTATTGAGAATTGTGTTTTCCGCATTGACAATTCTAACAAGTTGTATCAGAGCTGGTTGGAAGAGAGAAGTACATAAATATTCTAATTTCCATAGGTCTCTCCTCTAGAAGGTTGCGGCGGCCACTGGTGTACCCTTCGCGCATGAATAAACTTTCTAGATTTCCGTAGTCAAGCATCTCGGGAGTTGCGATGGCTCTAGTAGTATTTCACGGTGATTTCCACAGTCAAGCCTGCGACTACTCTTACCAAATCCACAGCACGGGAGGTGCGGCGACTCCTTCAAAATATTCACGTATATATTTGGAGTTTGAAACATTTAAGGTATGAAGGAATTGCATATTTTAAAAGGACTTAAGGTATGAAGTCACAAGGTATGAAGGAATTCGAATATGTTTAAAATTGAATTTTTGAAAACGTGAACAAGTAACTCACGTGGAGGTTATTTCAAAAGTTTTACTATATTTTGGAAATATAGTATGGAATATTGCATTAAGGAATATATGTATGGAAAGGGCAACTGAATATAGTATGGAATATATATTTTGGAAAGTGGAGGAGTTTTTAAAAAAGGTGGAGGTGTTGCAGGGGTTATTTCACCTCTGGTGAACAATGCTAAGTAAGGTGGTAGGATTGACAACGAGATGGTAAATGTAAGCAATGGAAATAAAGGTAATGGTAAAGTTACCATGTGAACATTTTATTTTGGAGTTGTATTTTTTTGTTATATGTAATTGGGCATATTGCTATAAGACCTAGTTAGGTATGCGTACCCTTGGTTCTGTTAAGTCACCTACAAAAGTATAGATTTAGGTATACTAAAGAAGGGTGGGGGAGCATGAGTCATAAATTAAAACCTTGTACATAGGTCTACGATTGTGGGTTTCGGGTCCATGATTATTGGTTGCTCGTGGTATGGTGTCCATAGAATTGCATGTTATGGGGCTCGGTGAAACTCCATTGTAAAGTGGCTTGGAGGTGAGCAGTGAAAAGCTCATTTGGCAGTCTTGGTTGGATTTGGTCAAGGTTTCGAATACTTTGTTCGAGGTGGAGTAATGAAGGTGCCTTGGTAAAAAAATTGGGTCAATAGAAAGGCTGATGTGTTTATGTATTGACAGGTTAAATCAAGGGTTTGAGAACACATGATGGAGGCAGGTTCATATTCCTTTGAATTTTGAAAATTATTGCAGGACAATTGGGGTTGAATGGCATCTTTAGTAATGCCAAGTTGCAGCATGAGTTATGGTCAGAAGAATTTAAGTGTTGTCTAGACAATCGATCACCATTAGTTGCAAAAGGTTGGAAGATTCTGGAAGAGGTATATTGAATAGGTCTTCTCTTGTGATTACTCAATTTTTTGAAATTGCTTAATTGTTTCATGCTCTTATCAGAATTCTAAGTAGGATGCAGATCAAACAGGTAGATCTTTGTTGGTTATAATGACAATGTCAAGGGATATAGATCGTCATTAATAAAGATAGTGTTTGATGGATTTCTTCTCAAATTAGACATAGTAAAAGATGAAAGGAATAAAGCATGACTAATAGCAGAAAGGTATTTGGAAGGCATTGTTTTCCATGAAATATTCTCGTCAATTGTTAAGCTTTTGTCTATTCATGTAGAGTTGGCACTAGTTTTTGTATCTAGATGCTAAGACAAGTTTTTTATGGATATTTGTATGAGGATATATGTATATCGAACAACCAGAAGGGTTTGTTCAGGATCACAACATAATATTTGTTTGCAAGCTCAAGTAGTCATTGTATGGCCTGAAATGTGCATTAGGCATTGGTACAAGATGGATTATTCCTTCATGGTCAGCCAAGTTTTAAAAGAACTGAATTTAACTATTTTGTTTATGGTACATTCATTATCTTGGTGTTTAGATTGCTGACGATATGTTTTTTGAAGTAAAAGCATGGTTAAGATCAACAGGTTGGATCTGTTGGCAAGGATGTTCATGGTGAAGGATCAAGGAGCAATGAAAACAAATCTTAGGCATGGAAATACATAGAGGTAGGAAATATGGTAAGCTTTGGTTATCACAGTTGCAGTATAAGGAAAATATACTTAGGAAATTCAACATGAATAATGTGAAACCGAAAAATATCCCTTTGGCTTTCCATTTGTTTTCTTCAAGTGTATATCCTTGTAATATGAAAGAAAAGGTTATGTCTCATGTATTGTATTCTAGTTGGAAGTATAAAGTATGCGATGGAAAGGTTTGATATGTTCAAGTATTAGACATTTCACATGCAGTTGGTGTTGTCAGTAGTCACATGAAAAATCCAGGTAAAGCAGTGAAATTGGGTGCTTCGGTATCTTAGAGGCACATGTATCACCTACAGTGGTTTCAATGTTTTTGTCTGAGATACTTCAGATTTTGCAGGAGGATTTGGACAAGAAAATATCTGCTTCAAGTTCTGTCTTTTATGAGTATAAAGGGACCATTGGGTTAGTTTGGACAAAGTGCAGGTTTTGTTTTTTTGGTAGTCAAAGCCTTGTGCATTTGACACATAGTTCAACTTACCTAAATTGGACATGGTATCACTTTGTAAGAAATGTTACTAATGGAGGTGGAGTGGTCCATATTCGATCAAGTTGTGCATACATGTTTTTGGAACCAGTGTTGAAGAGAAATTGTGGTCGTGATTTTCTTCTCTTGAAGGTGATGAATCAAATTGGACAAGGCATCAGGGAAATTATTGTCAAGGTGGAGATTGTTGAAATGGTGACAACAAATCCCCACGGGATGTGGATCAAGATCCTACTATTCAGATTTTGGTTGAGATATGGCAACCTAAGTTAGAATGTATAATTAATGAATTAGTTTCATTGTAACCGTGGGAGAAATTGTTTAAATATGTGTGCCTAAGAGACAAATATTGAGCCACGGGCTTCAAGCCCTCTCCAGGCTGTTGGTTGTAATCTCCATGATATGAATAATAAGATAGTCTATGCCTATTCTTGGTGGACGTATCCCAATGTTTGGGTGAACCACGTGAAATCCTTGTGTCTATTTCTTAAGTGTGTGATTGTTAATTATCATTGAGAATTGTGTTTTCTGCATTGACAATTCTAACACTTCTCCGATGAGGATCCAACCCATATGGACACTTTTGATACTGCAAATAATACACCAAAGTTTTATACAAAGGATTCTTAGATAGGGATAGATTCTGATTTTCAATATAAAATAATGGTGAAAGAGGATTATCTTGGTCATCTAACTCTTCACTTGGTTTGGGGTGTTGAGATAAGTGAAGGGATAGTTCATGTCCCTTGATTGTATTCGAAGTCACAATCATCAAATCATTCTCCTGAATTTTGGCAAGCCAATGCGTGATTTTTCCTGAAAGATAAGTTTGTGAAAGAAAAAACTTGACAACAGGCAAAGGGAATTTTACCTGCATATGTTTGCCCAAAATAAAATGGAAATCTTTTTCTATAGCCTTGACAAGAGAAAAAGCATGTTTCTCAATTTAAGATTATTTGATCTCATCATCTGATAAACTTTGACTCATGTAAGCTACAATATTTTCACTGTTTTAGTCATCACATTGTAAGAGGATAGTAGAAATTGCTTCCTCGGTGGCATTGGTATATATGATAAAGTCTTTCCCGAAATCCGGTTTTTCTAGAACCGATGAAAAAGTGATTTCTTTCTTAATCCTAAGGAAAGAATTCTCGACATCATTTGTCCAAGAAAAATAATGATCTTGCTTCAAAATATTATGGATTGGTTTAACCATGACAACAAAATCAGGAACAAATCTACGGAAAAAATTAATAATTCCCATGAAGGCTTGAACTTCTTTCTTGGAGGTGGGGGCATGGAGGTTTAGAATAGCAGTAATCCTCTTGGGATCTATACTTATCCTTGAATCAGAAAAAATGTGACCAAGGAGCTTGCCCTTCGTGACACCAAAAATATATTTGGAATGGTTTAAAGAAATTCCAATTTTTTTGCAGTGCATGAGGACTTTTCTAAGATGACCAAAAAGATCCAACTAGTTCTTAGAATAAACAGTCAAATCATCAAGATAAACTTGGATAATATTACCGATTATATCGTCAAAAGATATCTGCATATCTCTTTGAAAGGTGGCACCTGCATTAGATAATCCAAAAGTCATGCATTCATAAGTGAATGTGCCCCATAATGTGCTAAATGTGGTTTTATACCTATCAGTCCTTTTTACCTTGATTTGATTATACCAAGAAAAGCCGTCAAGTAAGGACATCATTTGAGACCCTACAACCTATTCTAAGATCATTTCCATATTAGGAAGTGGAATATGGTATTTGACACTTAATCTATTCATTGCATGGAAATCGACATATAATTTGATCTGGCCGGTATTTTTTTGAACAGGGACCATATTTGAAACCCACTCAGAATACTTAACTGGAAATATTAAATTAGCTTTCAATATTTTTTCCAATTCTTTTCTAATAGTGGATTCGAGCACAGGGTTAATAGGTATTTGTTTTTGCCTAACTGGTTTTACCCCTTCCTTGATATGAATGACAGGTTGTATGAGAGCAGGATCAAAACCATGAAGATCCTCGTATGACTAGGAAAAAACATATTGAAATTCACAGAGTAATTTTGTGAATTTCACTTTTTGTTCATCAGAACATTGGACACCTAATTTAATGATATTTGGAGATTCAGATGTCCCAATATTCAAGGAAATGGTATCACCAACTTTCCTTTTCGACTCCTCTTCATTATGTGTTTCTTTGTTTCCTACATCACTCGACAAAAATGAACTTTTGAGAGGAGTCGAGCCTTTAGGAAATTTGTCATCTTCAATAGAGATGATTTCTTTGGGCTTAAACGATTCATTTTGTATTAAAGTGAAAATGCCTTCATCACTCAGGAAAACCTTCCATGACTCTATGTTATCAGGGATGTGATGACGATATAGATATTGGAATGTACAATCAGGTCTTTGAGGTAAAAGTTGTCGGGTAGGAGATGCTGCAAAAACAACTAACCTATCAGCCATTGAATTAAGCTCCCTCTTAACATGAGTGATGTTAAATGATAACATATTTGAAATGAGCATCCAAACCGCTTGAGTATAATGTTTAAGTAACTTATTTCTTAGTGAATAAATCTTACGTACAAGATTCACAACAAGTTCAGAATCACCAAAAACTATAAGGTGGCAAGAACCAAGTTTATATGCATTTTCAATGCCTAACAATAAGGCCTCAAACTCAATGAAATTTTTTGTGCAAGAAAATTCCAACCTATAAGGAAAAATGTGGATTTTACCTATAGGAGAATATAGAATGATGTTGGCTCCATTACCTTCGTTTGAACACGAGCCATCAAAATGCATGTGCCACATGCCATCATCTAAATCAACTGATTCAAGCATAGTGTCACCCTCATCAACAAATATAGAGTACACTCCCAAATATTCTTTGAGATAGTTTACATTAGGTTGGGGAACGCTCTCTATATATGGTGAAATTATTCCTTCCCTAAGGACTATAATTCTCTTTCAGTTCCGAGGGACGAACAAATGTGTTCCATCAAGTGAAAGGTATCCACTAGTTAAGGCTTGCCAATCTCTTCCTAAAATAATTTAATAGTTACTCATCGACATATCAATTACTTGGATGTCAAAGGTTGTTCTTATCTCGACATGTGCACACAAAACAAAGGTTACATCCTTGATTTTTCTTGTAGTTGATTTCTACAAACTGTTATAAGAGAGCATGCTTCTAGAATTTTCGTTAGTGCATGATAAGCCAAGCTCTTCCATGATAGTTTTAGACATTACACTTGGACTAAGCCCGCCATCAATTAGGAAACAACGAGCTATTTTTTCCATGATTTTTACAGAGATATAGAAAGGGGTTTTTTTTACAGGGTTCCTAAAATTATTTACACCTATCTTATTTACAGTTGATTCCTCTTCCTTTGACTCTTAAAATAGATTGCTATGGTAGAAATCTTACCTTCCATAAAGTTTTTAAGATGCTTCAATTGTTATGGGATGGAAACCATGTCCAAAAGAGTAGAATCAACTTTGATATTAGCTAATTGATTAAGGATATTATACTTATAAGAAGGAAGAGGAGAAGACACTCCTTTATTATCCTAAGTTCTGACAGCTTGTGTATTAGCACTTTGAGAAGATGAACTTGGGGTGGAAGAAGTGTGGGGAAGGTCATATTTTCCATTGGTAGTGTAAGATTTATTCTTGGTATTAATTACCATAACATCTTCTAGTTCAACCCAATCTAAAACAATGATCGTGGTATCGGCCTTTTGCCAAAGATTTTATCCCTAGAATTTCTCTTAACTTCACAAGTACTCTCCTCATGATTTTCTTTGCATAAGTTACACCAACTGCGATCAATTATGGACTTTGGATGAAAAGTGTTTTCATTAGTATTCTTAAAAGGTGCTAAGGAAGAGGAAGATTCCCCAGGGGCAGGGGAAGAGGAATTTCCTTTTCGTTCATAGGCTATCATCCTATTATTCATATCTTGAATGAGTTGTACGAGGGAATACATGTCTATTTTCTTGACCAGGTCTCCCTTAGGGAGACCCATTCTTTCGAGTTGCTCTTCATATTCTAGGCAAGTCTGAAGGGTAGAACCAAGGTTGTCAATAGCCTTCTCTTCGAGTCTGTGATGATAAGGAGAAGGTAATGCATTGTAATAATGCATGAAATCTGCCTGATTTTGAGGACAGATTAGTTCAGGGATTTGATTATACAGTTTGGTGAAGTGAAGGTTAAAATATTTAATGGTCTCACCATCCTTATAGGAAATATTATTGTATTCCCTTAACTGCTCAGCTGGACTCTTGGGTTGTCCATAAGTGGACTTGAAACAATAAACCAATTCTTCCCAAGTGGAAAGGATTTTGGGAGGGAGATCAAAAAAATATGTTGCAGCTTTCCCTTCTAGAGAAATTACAAATAAATGCATGCAAGTGTCATTATCGTTAGCTCCTATGTTATGAAAAACATTAGAAAATGCTACCAGGTGTTCATTTGTAGTAACAATACCATTTCCCAAAAACGTAGGTAAATGATCCTTGAATTTTGGTAATGGGTGAGTGGCTGGTGCAAGATTCAAGGGAGAAGATACGTGCCATGGGGTGGTTGTAGCATCTTCCTCGAATTGGAAAAGTCCATATTTCTTTATGAATTTAGTAGGATTGGTAGTGGATTGAATAGCGACTTGATGGCTATAGATACTACCAATTACTGATGAAGAAAAAGGTTGTGAGGATGAGGGACCTCCGATGCCACTACCACTACCCGTAGATGTCATGTTGAAAGTGATAGGTATGGGTGATAAAGGTGAATTGGCATAATCAAATAAGGTTTTCCCAAGAGCACATTGTTGTGTTGATAAGAAAATTTTCCTCCTTCCTATTTCAAAAATAGGGGTAGCTTTAGGGGACAACCCTCTTCTCCTTCGAGAGATACGAGGATTAGAGGACATTAAATGAAATACCAAAGAGGTAGGAAAATGGAGGTTACTGTTGATTTCTGAGCTTCCTTTGCATGGCTTCCCAATGTTCATGAATATTTATGTCCCTTTCAATTACTTCCCAAGAGAGTTCAAGTTCATCACGAGTACTAGCGGTTTCTAAAATAATGTTGAATAAAGTCAATGAAATGATGGTTTTGTCATCAAGACCATTTCCAATATTGGGTTGTCTCATAACAAGTACTATCATGGAAAAATCAGTGAGAGAGTAATCAAACAAAATAGAAAAATGAAAGATAATTGTGATACAATCAATGAGAGAGATATGGAAGATCGCCCTAGTATGGCCGCCAAATAAATGTTGAGGAAAATGTATGAGGAACCTTACTCAAACATTTTCAGATCTTCCAGGGATAAGGAAAGATAGTTGAGAATGTCACCCAGGGTTTATAGCCTTAACATAAAAAAAAATCACTTAATCCACAAATATTAAGTACAAGGAACCAAGGATGGTTTATATATATATATATATATATATATATATATATATATATATATATATATATATATATATATATATATATATATATATATATATATATATATATATATATATATATATATTAATTGTGTACATAGATAAGAGACAAGGTTAAAATAAAAATCTAAACCAAATCATCAGAATACACATGTGAGACAGAAATCAAAAATCTTATTTTTATATTGATTTCATACTGAGATACAAAGATGAATTCTCTTAACAAACCCTTGCGAGGGTAGGGACCAAATTCATATTTGTAATCCTTTGATGGGAACCATACAAAAAGACTCAGACAACAAAATAAATCTGAAGCTAAATATCTGAATCAACTTGCCACAAAATGTTGTCACTTGATTCTGCAAAATATTCTTTATAAGTCATGAAATTTAATTCATAAACAAAAAAGAGCACACAAACTGCCAAAGATAAATCATACACCTTAAAAGACAAGCTTCTGAAAGAAATGATTTAGTTTTGAATCCTGTTGCCTTCAATAAGACCCTTATAGCAGAAGTTCTCCTTCTATTCTCTCTTACTCATTGTCTCTTCTCTTCATTGAGCTTTTATCTTTTCTCAATAAGTTATGGTAGTTCAAATACATTTATTTTGTTAATCTTAATTAGCTTAACTAATTAATTGATACAAACAAATAATAATATATATAGACAAGGGTCTAATTAAATAATAACTAAATAGGTGGGACCCCTTGTGACTCCCATTTTCAATTTCTTTTAATAATCATCAAAACATGAAGTATAATACCCCAAACATTTGATTCAAACATTCGCCTTATAACTCCCATCCTCATATTAATGATCAAATATTTTAATATCAACAAAATAGAACATGACTATATCAAAAAATAGCATTATATCCATGTTGTCCAAAACACTGTCTAAATATGTATTTTCTGTCCAAAACATTATCCAAATAAAAATATTGTCCTCAATAGGAAATAACATTAATCAACATTAAAAACTATATTTGCTATGAGAGACATTTTGCCTCTTTTCATTGCTTCCCTCTTTTGATCCCATCTTTGATTTATCCTGTGCAATAGCCTTCAATTGATGGGAACCTTGTGGGTGGAATGCATTGATGACATAAGAACAATCATCTTTGAGATGAATATGAGAGGACAAATATTCATAGGAATCTTTGGATGATTTGGAGGGAGTGGCCACTCCTTTTCCCTTATCTAGCTCTGGCTTGGGGCATCGGTTTTTACCCTTTTACTTGCATGAGGTGACTATACTGGCGAGACAACATGATCAAATTGAGCATTTGGATTTGCTGGAGGTGGATGAGAGGCTAATGACAATGACACAGTAGGCCAACCATGGTAATGAGCTATAGGATGATGAACAATCTCTTTCCAGCCATCATTGAAAGGTGGTTCTGGCTTCATAGAAACATGAGGGGGGATGTGTATACCAGAGACGTTCTAATGCAACTAGTAAGGAGGCCTCTTAGGTATAGGTTGAAAAATTCCTTGGCCAACTAGATTTAAAAACCCAGCTTGGAAAAGCTGATTCATTTCTTGTTGATCATCATCAAAATGTATCGAAAATCATGGCCTTCTATGACCTTTTTGGCAATTATTTCCTCTGCCTCTATTGACACCTCTATTAGCACCTATGACATTACTGCCTCTTCTAAAGAAACTCATTCTAAAGAAATATTCCAAACATGTTATGAAAAACTCTTAACAATCCATGCATCAATACTCTACCTAAATAAAATCAAAAGGTTAGCTCTACTATTCACAACAAAAGCACATGTAATCCATCCATCAATACTTTTAAACTCAACAATCAATTGTCATTTGAACATGGAGTGATAGGGATATTGGGAAGATGAGGGGATTTATAATGAGTGTAAAATGGTAGCATGGATGGGAAACAACCAACAAACATTGTTCAAGCAAATGCAGAAGTAATAGAAAATGTATCCATATCCAAACTTCCAACACCATTTGTCATCTAGTCCCTTTCTCTCTCTCTTTTTTTAAATGAAATTCAAAATAGTAGAACAAAGGATGTTTTAAATGTATTCGGGAAGGCGATGGGAATATAATGAGAGAAAAGTGAGATACTGAAAGGGAAAAAGATGATTACCATTCTATTATATGCAATAATATTTATTGAAAATCGTCACCACCATCATTTGCCAATACTTTTCTCTATTTAATAATTCAAATCCAAGACACAACCGTTTTTATATTACCCAAACATAAAACACTAGGAAAGTTTCAGGACTGTCAAACTCCACAAATTTATTTTCTCCTTTTTCCTTTTCAATCAGGAGAGATTTTATAAGAGACTATTAATAGAGTCATTCAAAGCAATTAAAACCAAACTACATCAAGAGTGCATGGGAGGATGAGAACATAAACATAAATCCATCGACCTTTCTCTATTCAACACTTATATCACAACCTCAATACTTGTTGCATAAACAAAGTGGGTTCCAAACCCCATGTGAAACTAGTGCACATTGTTTGATTTTAACATCATATAAATTCAAAATTGACCAAACCCCCATAGATAAATAACAAACGAGCCAATACTTAACGCATATTACTAATCTTTCCCATTGTAGGTTCAACACTATAAAATACATGAATACCATAGTTCGAATATACTAATTTCCATATATTAGATAAACAACCGAGGTCTGGAAAAATGTAAGGGAGAAACATAATAAGGGGTTTGCAAAAATCATTTAACCATTTATTGCCACAACAAACTTTCCATAGACCTCTCATGGTGGCCGCAAGGAAAATACGTTTGTATCACATATTTCATAAACATTGGAAAGATAATTTGAAGAAGCTGCAATTCTTCCAAATACTGGGTAAAGGGTATGGTGTTATGCAAGAAAAAAATCAATTGTTCTTTTGTTTCACAAAAACTAAAACCCTGGAATTTTAATCACCAGAGATGTGTGAAACTGAAATTACTTGCCATAATGTTTTTCCAACAGCCATAGCTACATAAGAAACATTCATTTTGGGCGCAACACAATCACATAATTCAAACAAAAAGGAATTTCGAACATTATTATTAGCTTGAAACTTTTAAATGCCAACAAGGAGGAGCCTCCATTTAAATGCAATTTACACAACCGTGATGCCCACATACACCCATTATAATCTTCAGAAAGAAAACATTGTCTGTAAGAAAATCTAAGAGCCAACATCATGATTTTATTTGGAGCGGAGCTACAGTTCATGAATGGAAAGGTAAGAGCCAACATACTTGTAAAGAGAATGCCAGAAAACCAACAAGCACCACTATTCTTCCCAAGGCCGAGCAAGACGGAGGCAATGCCAGCCAAAGAAACCAACACAAACACAAAAAAAGTGAAGGTGGTGACCTCGAGGTAGGGTAGAGTGACATGCAGTGATTGCACGCCATTTCCCACATTAATTTCCATCAACTAGAGCCAAGTACGAGTGCACCCAATACTTACAACACATAGTCCATTATGTTTGCACATAAAATTTCAATCCAAAAATCGAATTTGCCTCCCTACATTAAACTCATAAATCTTAACGTATACTCAACACTTAGCACCAAAACATGTTATGTCCCACATTCCTTGCTAGTGAGGGATTTCCATCTCATAAAACTTATCCACTGTCCACAATAATAACAACTATACCATAAGTACAATACACCATAA
>ML789489.1:56200-89162 GCA_009831015.1 Picea engelmannii | reverse complement strand
ATATAATTAATAAGGCATTTCAACCCATTTGCATGCAGGGATTCCATGTTGCACTTTTGGGCGTCAACGTACACAACAACTTTCATAGCATAAACCTAGTCCCTCCCTAGGAGAAAATTAAAGTCCAAGGGGCCTTGGACTACCATCATGTCAATATAGACATTTTTGTCTCCTAAGGTGACAAGTAACCAAGGAAGGATCCCTAAAGGTTCATTGGATCCTTTGTTAAAATCTAATAGAATCTAAGTACTGAGAACAAGTTGAGGGGAATCTAGAGCTTTCCATGCATTTGAGGATAAAAGGATAAGAAAAGCGCCTTCGTCAATAATAGAGTAACATATGTTTATATCGCAAACTTGCACAATTATTTGGAAAGTAAAGTAGGAAGGAAGGCAAGGTGTCCTCAATCTATTCCAATCAAAGGAAATGACCTCAATACTTGGAGGGGATTCCATGGAAACGAGTGAAATGGCCCCTTGTTTGGAGTTATTTGTAGTGAAAAGAAGAACCTGAGCAATATCTACTTCACTCTTCAAGGGAAGAGTGGGATAGACTGATGATGGAACCATATTGACCACTTGATATTCACTCTCCAAGGGGGAAAGAGTGGGACCGAAAACTGATGATGGAACCGGGTCAACCACTTGAACTTCATTCTCCAAAGGGGAAAGAGTGGGATTGATCGATGATTGAATCGGATAAACCACTTTATCAAATGACAATTGGTCATGAGAAATATTATGGTAACCATTTGGAATTTGTTGCTCAGTAGGAACAATCTCTTCCAGAAAACGTGAATCCTCATCCATTCAAGGGAAAATGTAAGTTTGATGACTTCCTTCACATAACCTACAAGGAAACTTCACTCTAACTTTCTTACTTCCAATATTACTAGCATTAGTTGATGGCTTGTCACTAGCATGAATGGAGACAACTGGTGACATGAGTTGTTGGAAACCCATAGACCACACTTCTAAGATCTTGGGAAGACCAGGGAAATCCTTAAGAAGGTGGTCACCCTTACAAATCTTGCAAGGGAATTTGGGCTTGCGAGTTAGTTGCAGTGGCAAGAAGAACTTGAGCAATATCTACTTCACTCTTCAAGGGAAGAGTGGGATCAACCAATGATGGAACCAGATTGACCACTTGATATTCACTCTCCAAGGGGGAAAGAGTGGGATCGATGAATGATGATGGAACCGAGTCGACCACTTGAACTTCACTCTCCAAAGGGGAAAGAGTGGGATTGACCGATGATTGAATCAGATCAACCACTTTATCAACCAATGGTTGGTCGGTAGAAATATTGCGATAACCAGTTGGAATTTATTACTGGGAAACAACAATATCTTCCAACAAATGTAATTTTGATGACTTCCTTCACATAACCTGCAAGGAAAATTCAATCTACCTTTATAACTTACATTCTTACTAGCACTAGTTGATGGTTTGTTACTAGCATGATTGGAGGCAACCGGTGACAAAAGTTGTTGGGAACTTATAGAACACACTTCTAAGATATTGGGAATACCATCGAAATCCTTAAGAATATGGTCACCCTTAAAAATCCCTCAAGGGAATTTGGGCTTGCCAGTTAGCTGGGTAGGCTTGTCAATATCAACAACACTCCTCGCCTGATTAATAGTAATTGGTTCATTTCCTCCAACATGACCTGCAGTGGTTGGAAGCTTGGACCCTTTCTTATTTTTCTTCTTCTTGTTCTTCCTTTTCTTCTTCTTCTTATTCTCATAGTGACTAACATAAGAGATTTTTCTAGACAAGGAAGAAGAAAGGGAAGAAGACCTGGTAGGTGAAGAAGGTGAAGGTCAACATGAGGTTGATGTTCCTCAGGTGGAGGGATTACATACGAAGTACCAAGAATATTTGAGATTACCAAAGTGGAAAAAAACCATACTGGTAACCCAATAGTGAATCCAGGAAGATTCAATGTGGAAATATAAGGAGGACCAACATTTCCAAAAGAAAGAAAAAAAAAGGTTCCCCAGGAAAAGGGGTCCCTTGGTTGGTAGTTCTAGGAACTGATGCGATAGACATAGACTCGACCTAGGACCTGAAAAATCAAAGAGCCTACACTATCAAAGTTCCTATAGGATAAGAGAAAACAAACAAAGGAAGTAGGGATCTTCTGGAGATAGGATATGAGGCCATCAACAAAGATATGAGAAGTAGTTACCTAAACCTCCAGATAACAACCCTTCCTGGTGCAAGTAACCCTTGCTTCGTGGGGCCACCCTCTAGGGGTAATGAAAGTGTGATGCAACATTTTCCTCAGGTACCACAACGAACCTTCTAAAGAAGGAACCCCCCTTGGAGTCACCTATGTATAATCCTAGGAAAAGAAACTATGTTTACCAATTTCACAACAAACGGTTGAGCGGGTAACTAGTTGATAGTCAAGACTGATAAAATGGAACTGGGAATGGTGGAAAAAAATCCATGAACCAATTACTAATAATAAGTGGCGTCACCATGAGGAATTGCTACTCTTCAAAGCTCAAAACTTACTGTAGTCCCCCTAGGAAAATGGAAGAGGGGAGATCTCAAACTGTCGCTTCGCTTGACCTCGTGCTTAAGTCCCGTGTAAGAGGATCTCTCCTAAAAAATGCATGTTTTTATTACTTGGATTTCAACACTCTCTATTATTCTACAATCTCGTTTAAGTGGCCTTGGAGAACTTACTCTCCACCCTAAAACCAAGGCCCTAAAATCCTAGACTTTTGATCATTTTATAATAAGAAAAGGTCTAGTTGATTTTACATTAGGCGTTTTTATGGTTGTTTGTTACTCAAAAGGGATTGCATATGCAACTTGACTATGATGTGTGACACTTGAATCCAAGAAGACTTCAAAGAAAATATGAGTGAAATGAAATCTCTAAGTTTTTATGAAGGCTATCTATAAAAAGGAGAAAGAAGTTTCAAGCTATCTATAAAAAGGAGAAAGAAACATGAACTACTCTTTGAAAGAAATTTAAGTTGTTTTACGATGCAAGCTAAAACATGCACCACCCAAAAACTAGAATGCAAAATTCCTTTTTGTTTGATTCTAAATGAAATGAAATCAATCGAATGCAATTTTATTTATCCTTATTTACTTTCAATTAAATGAAATAGTTCAATGCTAAGATAAAGAAGAACACGAAGCAAAAAGAAAGTCCAAACAAAGATGCACTCACAAGCTTAATATAAAAATTGAAAGAATCAAGTGTAGAAATGACTTCTAGCACTTGGTCAATCGAACATTTTGAAAGAAAGCAATCATGCTTAAAATCCTTAAAAATATATCTATTTTAGATCAATTGATATTGCAACAGACCCTAAAAACTCTAGAATTCACTCAATGGATAAAAAATTGCCAAAAACAAGAACTCAAATACAAGGCTTGATGCACTTTGTATTATCCCCAAATTAATGAAAGACACTTTTAAAATGGACAAGTAAAGGGCTTGAAATATTTTGGAAATTAAATGACAAGAGTCTGATGATATACAAACAACTACGGACAATCAAAATTGTAGTCAAGGATCAGATCAACCTTGAACAATTTATGAACTTTTCATAACTTAATCAGATATAACACTTTAGAAGAGGAAAAAAGAGTGATAAATACAATATTTACAATAAAAAAAGGTCCTAACCAATCATAAAAGACCTTGAGACAGAATTCTGAGTCAAAACACTTGAGAAACATAGTAAAAAAAGGCCTAAAACTGACCTTGGAGGAAGATTGACGCCCCCGAGAAGACCAATAGGGAGGGTCACTGCAAGGGGTGAAACTCCCCCAAAGACTGACATGGAGTGTCATTTTAGGAAACTAATGCTCTATAGGCCATTGTAATGGAGTGTTAGTGTATGAAAATGACTCAAACTAACTAAATCTCAACCCAAATTCAACAAGTAATAGGCTATGGACTCTGTAAACTTCCTAATGAAGAGGAAAACAAAGAATAGTTAAAAAACCAAAGCATCCAATCAAGAAACATACAAAAAAAGGGATAAAAACCAAGGAAACGCTTGTTCCCTACTGGAGTCACCAATTTATGTTGTGAGAAATCTTACCCTACAGACATGTTAAGCTCCCCTTAGCCAGGTTTTCTTCAGTTAAGAAAAAATAGAGCAAGTGGACACTAACATCCCTTGATCCTATCAATTCACACATGAAAATGAGAAGATGGAAAAGGAAACAAGAGTGCACCTTTTTCAAAGGTTGTCCTCGTTGCTCCTTGTTGCTCCAACGTTGGATCCAATCCTATCTCGAACATGATCTTCCTACACTTAGACTGAATGATCTTCCTCTTATACTACTTGCAAAAATTTAGATGAAAGCAAATCTAACTAATATGAAACAAGCATAAACATTCAATTGTAAAGTAAATGAGACATAAGTATGGGAATCAACCAATCTTATATTCATGAGAAACAATGGATATCACTTAGAAATATGTGATGTTGAGAAAGCTTCCTCCAATGCTACTCCTATCTACCCCATTTGTGCACTGCCATAATTCTACTAAACTATCTCTTAATGTTATAAGAACAAAGGTTTGATACTCTTAAGAACTCTCTCCTTTACCCTTGAATTTCCTCCTTATATAGCAAATGAAGGCTCAACCACCATGGAGTATTTGAGGAGTATTGTTGAGGATATGTCTCAAATAATTAGGATCTTCATCCTAGGATCAAGTAGATAGATAGAACTCAAATCCCTTTGACCCAAACAATCTCCAACCTCTTAGAACCTTCCCTCCAAAAAAGGTGGAATTGGTTGTAACCAAATTGATGCTCCCGAAAGGCTTAGCATAGAGCATCACTGATGCTCCCCACAGTTAAGAAGGGAGTGTCACCAAGGGAGTGGAACTCCCTATGCATGGGAAGGGGGCATCAATACCAAAAAATGGTCAAAAGATCAAGGTAAAAGGTGGTTTTTTGACCTTCAAATGATGAGTTTTCTTCACCAATTTGTTGAGGGAATATGATAGACACTTCCAAATGATGATAGAGTGTATTTATGCCTCCATGTGATGGGTTTTCTCCCCCAATTTTCCTACGGAATGTGACCAACACTTACGCATGATGATAGAGTTGTGACATTCAATTACGACATTTAGTATAATATAAGTGTGACACTTAGGAATGTGGAAAATCGACCACTACATAAGTGATACTTAAATGTGACACTTAGTAGAATGATATACATAAGTGTTCTACTTAGTAGTGTGTAATTTTGGTGTGTAACATAGGGATTGATGGTGTATACTAAGACATGACATGATATCAAGATTGGTTTTTGAGAACAATGTTGTTATCATGCCCAATGAGGAAGAGAATCGGGGTGATGCATGGGTGACAGAAACAAAGAGTGAGATGCACATGTTATATTTCAACATTCAAGATGACGATGTGATATTTTAGTATGGACTTGTCTCCACTCTCTATTATATTGACATCAATTTTAAATTATGATCTTGGAAAAATAAGTTAAGTACTTAGGAATGCCACTATAAAGATGGAGAAAATTGACGAAAATTATTTAATAAATTGATTGTTATCATAATCAATTAAGAATTTATTTATAATAATCCCTAATTCCATTTTTTTTACAATAAATACATGGCATGAACTATACATAATTCCAACCCAATTTTGTACAAATTTTAATTTCAATTTATAAAACTTACGATTTAATTAATTATTCTTTTATTATGAAGCATCTCTCGTATTGATTATTTTAATTGCAATTTATAAATTTACAATGTAATTTATTATTATTTTATTATGAAGAATTTCTCATAATTAGTTATTGATTAATTAATTATTCATTATGATGATGATGTCTTTCATCTTCCTTTAGACTGACTTGGATTTAAGGATGTAGACAAAGAGAGAGGAAAAAGAAACTAGGAAATTAAAACTCCCATGTTACTTAGAAATTTGTTTCAATGTGTAGATTCACATTAAAGTGTGCTCGCTTAGTTTTCCTATATTGAGATAGGATTTCATGAACCGAATTATGATTGAAAATTTCACTATAAGCACATTTAATATGGGTGTATAAATTGTATCAAATAAGGAAGTGAGATTATTTTTGTAGATGAAGAGTTTAATACATGTCCCATGTCCCAAGAGCATAAGGTATTGCATACAATAAAAAGGACTTCCCGAGAGGTCACCCATCCCAATAATCCTTTGTCTCAAGCATGTTTAACTATGAATTTTCCCCCACACTCAAGCCCACCTAGCTTGCTACCCCATTTGCAAAACTTTAGCAAGTATTGTGCCTTATGAACCATTCATTTAGAGCTCCATTGACTTTATTTTTTAAGAAATTGGTGGGATTCCACAGTCCAACATATGGGATATTATTTTTGGGATTATCTACATTGAGTAACCCATTAATGCATGACCCATGTCCTTGGAGGATTAGTTAGAATGGAAAAATTTCTCTTGAAATAAAATAGTTCACATAACACTCATTGCATTGGGTGATGCTCACAGGCGTGAAGAAGTAAGGTTGAAACTAGAAAATAGAATTGAATGGCATCAATCATCACCTTTTGGGCTTGCAACAATAACCATGAATTCCTAGGAGGCCATCCATCCCAAGACTCCTTTGGCTCAATCATGTTTAGCTATAGTGAGGCCCACCTTGCTTTCTACCCCATTTGAAAAACTTTAGTAAGTATTGTTGTTTATGAACTATCAATTTAGAGATCCATTTATTGAGAAATGTAGCTCAAGCAAGATATTCTTGCATAGGTTAGGTGTGAACATGTGAGAAGTAGTTTGAACTGACTTCTTAGTGACCATTTAGGAAAAGTGGGAAATAATACCATCACATAATTTCACTTAAATGAATAAAAGTAAAAGTCAAATTTCTCGTGTTCTCCTAGTCTTAGAAATCTAAATGAAATATTATATAATATTAGTGTTTTAGATTTTTTGTAATATTAGTCGTACACCTCATTGTTGAGATATGGTGGTTTGTAGGATTAAGGATATTAGTTGCTAGGATCGAGGAGATTAGTTATCTCTCTCAAAGCATAAATATGATAACATGGGAGAAGTTGGAACACACATGGGAGCACTTGAGAGAGACAAAGACCAAGAGAAGGAGAGTGCATCTGAGAGGATAAAGTCCAGATCCTTTGCAACAAACAACAAGAGGGAATCCGTACGGTAGTAGCACCATACAATTGTACAATAGTAGTTGTTGCCTTCTTTCTTCAATAGAGCCATAATTTTATTTTAGAAGGTTACACTCTTTTATTATATAGTGTTTTGTTCACTGTACAACTGCTAAGTTACAAAATACTTTGGAGGTACCTTGTAATCTTTGATAATTGGAATTATAAGCGGATTTGAAGGATAAAATCATAGTGCATGTGTTTTATTCACTTATTTCTTCCATTGTTCATTTTCCAACTATATGTGTGATTGTTGCATGTTAAAAAAAACCATTTCTCTAATCGAATACATTTAGATTTGATTTATTTAATTAAGAGAAACATAGGAAAACAATCATCTAGGGATTTTGGAAAATTCACATGGTATCAAAGCTAGTCTATGATTGAGATCCTCGAGGGTTTACAATGGTAGATAAACTTCCTGAAACACGGATCAACGATGAGAGGGTTTCATTATTGTTGCTTGAAGGACTAAGAACTCTTATAGGGAATATTTTTTTAATGTTCTGATTTGGGAAGTTTGTGCATTTGATCTCATAGATGGCAACAACTAACCCCAACTTTGAGGACAAATTGGATGGTGCTTCCAAATTTGAGGGTAACATTGCTATTAGAAAAAATGATCTATATATATCGAAAAGGATGTTGTACCTTCACCTACATATCCACAATAGTCCGAAACCCAAAATAAAAAGGAAGAGAAGGTCAAGAAGATGATGTTGGATGTTGTGAAGGATCATTTGATTCCTCACATATCCGAGAAGATAACGATGAAGGAGATGTTAAATTCCATAGTTATCCTCTACCAAAGTGAGAACATTAACAAAAATATGATATTGTAGAACAAAATCAAATCAGATATCATAACCAGTTACCTCATGAAGGTCATGTAGATTCATGATCAACTTGTAGCAGTTGGGGAGAATATTGCAAATATAGAGCTAGTGAACATGGCACTAAATGGATTCCCATATTCATGAGATCCATTTTTCAAGGGTATTTGTGCTCATGAGAACATTCCAAAATTTTAGAGGCTTTGGGATGAATACATCGAGGAGGATACTTGGATGGACTCAAAGGCCGACAAGAAGGGTGGTTACGACAACCTAGCCCTAATAAGTCAAACTAAGAAGGGTGGAGGTAAAGGGACCAATAAAGGTGAGGGAAAGAGAGAGGAGTCAACCTCACAGTTAGGGAAAACAAACTTGAGTAAAATCAAGTGCTTCATATTTCATAAGAACACACTTTATGCATCACATGGTCCAAAGAAGAAGAAGGGTAAAGGGAAGCAATACCAAAATAAGGTAGAAGCCTCAATTGAAACTCGGATGAATGAGTTTTCCTCCAAATTCAAGAAGGATTTCTCGATGGTATCTTTCCTTCGTAATAACATGGTTTGAGGAATTCTTGGTATGTGGACAATGGATCATCTAGGCATATGACATCATCCCATGAGTTATTTTCAAGTCTAACAGAGCATGACTCGAGAGTTCAGGTTGAACTTGGTGATGATTCCACGTACACAATAGCAGGAGTTGGCACCATTCCCTTCCATCTCCAATCAGGTAAATCTTTAGAATTTGATGATGTGTTGTTTGTTCCAGGTCTCAAGAAGAATTTTCTTTCAGTTTCAATTATAGAAGATAAGGGCTTTGCATTAGATTTCAAAAACTATAAAGTCTTTATCATACCAAAGGAGTGTAGCTCGAAATCAAGTCAACTGATTGGGGTTAGGGAAGGAAACTTGTACAGGTTATAGGGTGAACCTATTTTATCCCTTGTTCATAAAAAATAAAACTTGTGTGAGTTATAACACAAGATGATGGGGCACCTACATCACATAGCATTTCTTGTTATGAGGGAGATAGTCACAGGTATCCAAGAGTTTATCATTGAGTAGTAGGGAGTATTGAGTAGCAAGGAGTATGTAGAGGGTGCACACTTCACAAGCATGCCAAGGATGATTTCCCAAGTAGCGAGAAAATGTCTAAGGGGATTATAGACTAATTTCATTCAAATTTATGTGGACCAATGTCAGTAACATCAATCATAGGGAGCATGTACTATGTTTCCTTCATTGATGACTTCTCTTACAAGACATGGTTATACTTCTTAAAGAAAAAGGATGAAGTATTTATTAAGTTTCAAGAGTTCAAATCTATTGTTGAGAACTAGATAGGAAAGAAGATCGATGTTTTCATATCAGATATTGGGGGTGAGTATACCCCCAACGATTTCAAGGATTCTGCAAGGAGGAAAGAATCAAGAGGGATTTGACTGTTTCTTACAGCCTACATCAGAATGGGGTTGTAGCGAAAAAAATTTGATCCATCATAGGGGTTGCTAAGGCCATGATTCATCACTTGGACTTGCTAATGTTTCTTTTGGAAAAAGAATGTAACATAGTAGTCTACATTCAAAATCAGTGTCCTCACAAGATCTTGGAGGAAAAGACACCAAAGGAGGCATTCACTTGTATGAAGCTAGAGGTGAGTCATTATCACATCTTTGGTTGTCTAGTATACATCCATATGCCTATAGAGAAGAGGACTAAGTTGGAGCCCTCTAGTAGGAAGCGTTTCTTTGTGGGTTACAATGATACTTCAAAGGCTTACAAGGTCTAAATTCCATAGCAAAGGAAGACAATCATGAGAAGGGATGTGAAGTCTGAGGAGGAATCCACATCTAGGAAGTCACATGAGCCCATTCCAATGATAGAGAATGAGGAGTATGAGGAGTTGAAGGTTAAGCCATGGTCACCATAATCACCCGGTTTGGGACAATATCCTTCAGGTGATGAGAAGGAGACAATACCCTCTTATAGTTTTGTCAGAAGACACTTATGGTTCACTCAGACATTGAGGGATGATCAAGACTATGTTGAGGCTTCTAGGAGCACATTTAGGGAGATTATTCCTTCAAACAAATTTCAAAATCTACATGGAATTGATGAGAAAAACTGATAGATTCAGAGCCTTCTATATTTTAGAAGGCAACAAATTAGTAGGTTTGGTGGGATTCAATGGTGGAGGAGTACATCTCCATCATGAATAATTATGTTTGGGACATAGTGCCAAGAATAGAGGGGAATTCACTAGTAAATTCCAGGTGGATCTACAAAATCAAGCATGATGTAGATGGTATCATCGAGAATTTTGAAGTGAGGTTTGTGGAAAGAGAGTTCTCCTAGAAAGAGGGGGTGTACTATGAGAGGACATTTTCTCTAGTTTCTAGGTACATTTACATTAGGAAAATTATATCTTTATCTTCATTTATGGGATGGAGGATACACCAGATGGATGTGAAGACATCTTTCCTGAATGAGATCATTGAGGAAGAAGTGTACATAGATAAACCTTAGGGATTTGAGGTAAATGGGAAGGAGTCCCATGTTTGCAAGCTTAAGAAATCCTTGTATGGACTCAAGTAGGAATCAAGAGCATGGTATTCCATGATTCATGGATATTTGTTGAGTCTGGGATTCACCAAAAGTGAAGCAAATCCTAACTTATATTATGTATTTTTTGGGACTGATCTCCTTATTTTGGTGCTATATGTAGATGGCCTATTTATTACATGTGAAGAGAATCTCATTGCAGGGTGAAAATTAGATATGGAAACTAAGTTTTAGTTGAAGGACATCTACATGATGCATTACTTCTTGGGTTTGTAGGTTTGGAAGAAACTGGGGGAGATATTCCTTGGGAAGGGTAAGTATGGAGTTGAGATACTGAATATTTTTCAGATGGAGGATTGAAAACCCGTGGCCACACCCATGATCATCAATCTAAAGAAGGTGATAAATTTAGATTTAGAGTTGGTGGATCCCATGTTGTACATTCAACTGATTGGTTCCTTAATGTATTTGGTCAACACCAGACCATATATATGTTTTCTTTGAACACCTTGAGTTAGTTCATGGTGGAGCGAACCAGGAACATTGGGTACTAGAAAAACATATGCTTAAATATTTGAGGGGCACAAGGGATTATGGTATAAGATATCTTGGAGATAGTGAAGTAAAGTTGCAGGGGTATACCGACTCATATTGGGAAGGTAGTGCAATAGGTAGGAAGAGCACCTCGAGGTGCTAGGATCAACAATGATATCCTAGTTCAACATGAAGTAGACTTTTGTGGTACTTATCTCAATAGAGGTGGAGTATATGGAAGCTAGTACAATGAGTTGTGAGGTCATTTGGCTTTGCAAATTGATTGTAGGTTTATTTGATCAAGAGTTGTATTCCACGTTGATTTATTTTGATAATCAGAGTTGTATCAAACTCTTTGAGAAATAATGTCTCAAGACAGGTCCAAGTACATAGAGATCATATATCACTTCATTCAAGACAAGATTTAGAGGGGATTAGTGAATCTCCAATATATTGCCATCGATCAACATGTAGCTGATATTCTGACCAATCCCTTAGTGAAAGGAAAGTTTAAAGAATTCTGAGACAAACTTGGATTGGTGCATAATTCCTTTTTTGTTAAGAGGGAGTGTTGAGAAATGTATCTCGAGCAGGAGTTTCTTGCATAGGTTAGGTGTGAACACGTGATAAGTATTTCAAGTCGAATTCTTAGTGACCACTTAGGAAAAGTGGGAAATCATACCATCTTGTTATTTCACTTAAATAAATAAAAGTGAAAATCAAATTTCTCGTGTTCTCTTGATCTTAGATATCTAAATGAAATATTCTAGAATATTAGTGATTTATATTTGTTCTAATCTTAGTCGTACACCTCATTATTGAGATAAGGTGGTTGGTAGGATTAAGGAGATTAGTTGCTAATATTTGGGAAATTAGTTGCTAGGATTAAGGAGATTAGTTATCTCTCTCAAATCATAAATAGGACAATATGGGAGAAGTTGGAACACACATGGGAGCGCTTGAGAGAGGCAAAGACTAGGAAAAGAAGAGTGCATCTGAGAGGAGAAAGTGGAGATCCATTGTAGAAAAAAACAAGAGGGAATATGTATAGAAACAACATCGTATAGTGGTACAACAATAGTTTATGTCTTCTTTCTTCAGTAGAGCCATAATTCTATTTCAATAGGTTATACTTCTTTTTTTTGTAGTGTTTTGTTCACCATACAATTGCTAAGTTACAACATGTTGTGGAGGTACCCTCTAAACTTTGATCTTTGGAATGATAAGATGATTTGAAGGAGAAAATCATTGTGCATGTGTGTTATTAATTTATTGCTTCCGTTGTTCATTTTCCAACTATATGTGTTCTTGTTGCATGTTCAAAAATATTCATCGATGTGATTAAATACGTTTAGATTTGATTTATTTAATTAAGAGAAACATAGGACAACGATCATCTAGGGATTTTGGAAAATTCACACCATTGAATTCTTATTTTAATCAATTCGTAGATTTTAACTTTGTACAATTAATTACTACAAATAGATTCTTAATAAAAACATAAAAGACACAAATGAGACACACAAATATTACACAAGGATTTTACCTTGGAAACCCAAACCAAGAAAACTAACAACTTGTTTAGAGTTGCACCTCTAATTCTTATTCAACATAATTATTTACAATACATTATATATATGATCCCATGACATCCAAAACCCCTAATCCATTGAACCAGATTAGTCTACAACCTTAATTCCTTAACCAGAATTAGAAAATCATCAGTGAAAATCGTGTGTTGAACACTGCTAAAAACAGGCACAAAAAGCCACCATTTTTTTTTGTTTGTTTGAAGGCTCTGTGCCCTTGCAATACCCTCGACAGGGGGGATCTGACCCTCCTACAACCCCCTTTGTGACCCCCCCATGCGCCCAATGCAATGCAACACATGGGGTTGGTCTTGCAAAGAATATAACACATACCCAAGAATCTCCCACTTGTTGTTTTCTTTACATACAAGGGGTCACAAGATTACATAGTAAAAAATCTAGGGAAACAATGCCCATTGTCTTTCTACACTAGGAGAACTTTTTGATTCTCATAGATGTTTTCAATGAATCTTCAACATTCTTCAAAGTGTCCACCTTCATCAAAAACACATTTTTTTCCTTGGACAAAAAAAAATGATTTGGTTAGCTATGATAGGATATGTGAATTGCATTTATGTTATATTAGACATTGAAGTAGGTAAATCGTCCATATTTTCTTGGGCGAGTTGTTGAATCTTCCCTCACTTTGATTCCACCTACAATAATCTGGATTAATTAAACATAAGGCAATTAAAATGTCGATTTGGTATATTACCCACAACGTTTTCCCATTTATACACACGTTGGAATGAATGCCCACACTCCCAATTCAAATCGTGTGACGTGATTTAATTTCCCAATGTCAAGCCTTAACATGTAGCTGCCAGCTTGTTTTTGGTTTAGTACCTTCGGTGGCGATATATCTTCTCTCTCTTCAACCTACGATCTCTAAATTCGTGGGTATAACACCACAACCCCTTCACCATTCATTTGAATGAGTTGTTGCCATGGGTTTTCATTTATTTATGGGTGTGTGCTGGTTACCCTACGAACAAAGGAATTTGAGTTAGTTATAAGGAATAAAGGTCATCTCGAAATCAAAGACCAAGCTTTATTTTCTGCCAACATAAAAGTTATTTATTATGATCTATTATGAGTCTAGTGGTCACTGCTATGTTTTTTTTTAACGCTATGTATAAGTAATAGTGTTTATTTGAATTATATAAAGCTATTGTATTAAAATAATTTTAAGAGGCACGTATAAACAACTTTGTTACTAATTTTCATTATTGTTTTTTGGATAGATAATTCCATTATTTATCATACCAAGAGTTTTAAATGGAGATTCACATGTTTACTTAAAATCCCTACTAAATGTGTTATAAATTTCTTAATGTTTTGGTTTCATACTTTTAGTATACATAGAGCTATATTAATAGACAATATTTAAATAATTTATGAAGAATTCTATAATTATTTTTGTTTTGCAAATTGGAAAAGTTACCCTTTGAGACACAGTTTTCCACCATGTAATATCACAAAACAATTCTATCTAAAATCCCTTGTGTCTTCATTGGTGTTGATGGGTATAAATTTTCCCGAAAACAGTAAGGGGTCACCCCTAGTAAGAAGTCCCAATTAGACCTCTCACAATTTGGAATAGGGAGCCCATCCTGATTTTGGCCCGGCAGTCATTGTTGGTTTGGTTTTACTAGTTGCAAACTAGTCCACTGATGAAGGTGAATGATGGATGGTTATGAAAACGAAAGATGTAGATGAATAATATGTAAATTCAATTATCTAATCTACTTCTAATCCACCCTATCCTAGATAGGAGTGAATTAACGTAAGTTCGTGAGTTGTGACATGAAACTAACACTAACAATAGCTTCACCCAGATAACTAAAATGAAGAAATAAAGCCAGATAACTAAAATGAATATATAACTAGAATAGTCTAAGTCACTATATCACATACATTGGAAGCTCATTCGCTCATGACATGTAATATAAGAAAGAGTAATAAAACTGAAAGAAAACATATATTACGTTAGAATAGTCCAGAAACAAACATGCTCTTATAACCCATGTGAACAACAAAGATTCGACTTGAAATAGTTCACAGTAAAACCGCCACACTTGAGAGTCTTTCTCTCTGTCAAAAGTTGGCTCTGAGTGCTTCTCTGTATTAATAGTTTCAAAAATAGTACATGAAAACTCTAAGGAAATATCTCCAATTTTAGTTGACACTGTATTCTCAAAATAGTTTAGAAGTGTACAATGTTTGAAGAGCCAAAAGCCCTTTCAAAATGAGCCTCTTCTCTTTATTATACAATTCTTAGTAACCGTTGGATGACTCTTTGCCTTCCTCTTGAAGAGGTAGTTACAAAAAATGGTTCATTTTCCTATTTCCTAGTGACAAGTATACGATAAGGAAAAAATTGAGATTGGTTGGGAGAAAGAAAAAATAAAAAAACAGGTCTTGACATCTTCTGGCCACTGTTTTGTCTTCATTCAAGGATTTTTATCCATGATGTATGATGTCCATATTTCTAGTTGATCATATAGGGATCTAATTCTTTTGTAAGTTAGTTTTTCTAGAGCTATGTTGTTCATGGCCATGTTGTCCCCAAGGGTGCTCATGTCTTTTGCTAGTTTCATCATGAAAGCTTGTATCATGGTATAGAGTTTTACCAGTTGCAACAAGTGTTGATATATGAGGTCTGTGGATATGGTAGTGGCTGCTTCAACTGCTGCTTTTCTTTCATTTTTGTTTCCATGCACCTTGTATACTAGCTCTTCTATCACTAGATTCTTCCCAAGCTCGTATAGCATTGGTAGTCGATTGCTCTTGATCAATTCTTGTGCAAATTTGTGTATTCTTGAGCATATTGACATTGATTTGGTAACCTCCTTATTAGATTTTTTCCCCACATGTTGACAATGGTCAAGTGCATACAAATATGTTTTTCTTTCTGCTCTTGATGGTTGATAGAGTTCGGGTGGTGCATCAAGATTCTAAGCGATCCATTAGTTGATGTTGATGATGCCTTTCCCAGATATTTTTGTACTACAACACTTTTGCTTGTATCTAATTATTTTTCTCTGTGATTACAACAAATTCTTCTTGAAATAGGTGCACGTGAGCATACATGTCTATGATAGCTTCTTCTATTTCTCTCGTGACCTTCTGAGCACTAACTCTGAAAATTTGAAGGACGTGTTCATCAATTTTGACTTGCTAGAGTCTTTCCTCCAATTCTCTCATTCTTTCCTCTTTCTCATTCAGTTGGCACAGTCTTCAAATGTTATCCACGTTAGCATTCATGAATGCAAAGCTGGTCGTAAATGTTTCTATGGGGTTTTCCCTCACATCTCATATCATAGGGACATGTGTGACAATCGATATAGGAATCCCTTCTGTTGTTGGAACTTTCTTCACCTGTTCATGCATGATCCTACCTGCTTTACCATCAGAGGTGAAGCTTCTTAATTCAAGCATTTCACTCGGTTTAAATGGTGTTCAAAGTTCCATTCCTAAACCACTTCCTATTATATTTTTGTCCTCTCCTATGGCTAATGTCTCTGGGATGTCTGTTTCCATTGGGTGGGTTTCTCCTCTTCTCTCTTCCACATCCTTTTGTTGTCTTCCTGCTTCAACAACTTTGTTAGATGCCTCTTTGGAAACCTTTTCCACTTTTTATGTTGTTTCTCTTGCTGCTGCTTCCTTGGCTAATTTCTCCTTTTATTTGATCTCTCGTTCTACTGCATCTTTTGACTTTACCTCAGCATTGGCTTTGGCCTTGTCTACATTGATATTTCACTTCTTTTTTCCCGTGTCATTATTCTTTTTTAGGACTTTCTCCTTATCCCTCCTCTTCTTATCAGTTGGTACTTCCTCTACCTCTTTCCTTGACCCTGAGTGTATAGAGGTGGAAGTGTGGGGTGATTTCTCGACTTCCTCTTCTTCTAATTTCTTTTTGGCTTCTTCACTAGCCTTTTATTCATATGGTATTCTTCCTTTTGGATGGCCATTCCTGTTGAATATGAATTCATCATAATTTTGGGAATTCTGGTGCACTTCTTCTTCGTCCCAAATGTCTGTGGTATATTCCCAAGGCAGATCAATCTTATTGAAGTGGTCTCTCATAGTATTCCTATGTTCATGTATGTTGTACCACTTTTCTCCGAAGTGATAAGATAATAGGGTATTTACCTCTTCTTCGGCTTTGTTGGTGTTCTCGAAGAAGTAATTACCAACATATAGTGGTAGTGGCGGCTAGATTTCCTTTTTCAGTCGATATAACATTCCCTCAACCCCATGTATGATGGTTTGGTATGTGAACTTCTGAAGTACAAGCTTGTCAGGCACGAATTAGGGAAACAAATGAGGTGGTTTCATTTTTCCATAGACCCTGATATATGTGTCGTGTTGCATGAGATATCAGCCTCCAATTATCCTTATGAATTCTATAGCTTTACCAGTCATGCCAGGAGGAGTTGTTGAAAATATGAACTCATACAAAGGGGCCAGAAAGTTATTTCATATCTTATGGTATTCTATGTGGTACTTGTGCTCCCAAAGAACTTTACAATACACATGAACTATCGGGTCGGATGGCTACAAACTCCACCCCATCCTGGGGTATTTATGGGATATGCACATGATGTCCAAGAGGTACGAGGACATGTGGAAGCTTGTAAATGTTCCAGGATGGGATCCTTGTTGACTCTCGAAATCATCATGAAGTCACCATCCTTCAAAGAATTGCAAGACATACACAATTATTATTATTATTATATATATATATATATATATATATATATATAAGTGGGACCCCTATAGTGTCATTAAAAGATTAAAATAACTGTCCTTTGAAGATGTCACTTGGTTCTGGATGTGATTGAGAGACATGCATGTTCAATTGATACAATGTAAGCTTGGTATTTAATTTTCAGTGCAAATGAATGATGACAGTTTGTATCAAATGGCGATAAAATTTCCTTATGCATTCGACAATTTTGATCCTCAACACTAGAGTTGGGAAAAATCATCATTGAAACAAGGTTCATGGATTCTATGTTTGAAAATCCACTGTTTCAAATAGTAAAAGGTTTTGATCTTTAATGACATGGTTATCCACTTACTAACATCTTTCCATTCTATACATACATGTGATAAGTTATATTACCACGTTGCAACCTCTTGAAAAATATGTTGTAACTTATTTTTAAGGGGTGTTATATATACGTATGCACATGGTATATCACTCATATATATTTCATTGATTATATGTATATGGTTCGATACATATCATACAAATTATAAGGATATGAGTAGCATCGACCTTAGTTGTTAGTGGTTGCAATGGATCAAAATTTTGTATATGGTAAGAGCTTGGTAGTATTAATGCATACTAATATTAGTTTGCAGACAATATTATGTGGTCAACAGTGGTATTAAATGTTGTGGGTGGAAATTTATGTAGCATGTGATATTGTGTGACTTGGCATACAATTTGCATTTTTCGATTGCTTGGGGTTTTAATGTGGTCCTCCTTGGGTTTTGTGGAAATTTAGTGTTGGTCGTCACCATAGCATGACGTGACCCACAGTTAATGCATTAGCTATTGTTTGGGTCACCACCTCGAGGGTTTGGAATTCGATTCATTCGCATTGAGTTTGAATGAAGGTTTGAGCTCCGGGTTGTAACTATTGTAACCATTTCAAGGGAAAATAAATTTCACACAACACCATGTACGAGGGTTTCAACTCCCTTTCATATAATGATGTTATTTGCTTGATAGTTTATTCATGGCTCTGTGAATTATGTTGTGCTTTTTGATTGGATTGCTTTGATGTTTTGTTGTTTGCATTCGGAAATTTAAAAGGTGATGCTCATGGTTAAATAGAGAAAGCATGCACTAATTGAGATCGAATATTTGGAGTTTAGAGAGAATGGTGGTTGAAGAGTTTTGATCATTAGTTGTTGTGCTTTGCATAATTTTGTTTTTCATTTAATACTTGAGTATTGGGTTTCACAAGTCCTGTCAATATACCCATGGCTACTTATGTTGTTTATTATTCAAAAAATTGGCTTGATGGTCCTATAGCTCATGGGTTTAGTTATTTTATTGTCGTCACATGCAAAATATTTGCATGCAAATTTTGGGGTTTGTCTGTTCACTTGGATTATGAGACTCCACGAGCTCATGCAGAGCAATCGACGAACAATGGTTGAAAAGAAAAGTTTTTATTGTGTTTAATCCGGTCAGAGATGACTTGGTATTCCTCGAATGCATTGGTGTGAGCCCAACCAAGTTTAAAAGAGATTATGAGCTTGAAAACATCTCCATACCTAAATTTTTTTTGTTATCGCATTACCTTTCGATGCGTGCAATGCATATGTGGATTTTGTGATAGACTAACCATTGTTACAAAAATAATTTGCCTAGTTTAAATTCTAGTTTATTGATTGAATGGTTGTTGAGATAATCCTGTTGGTGGGGATTGAACTTAGGATTTATAACAAGTTGATAGATTTTGAGCATTTGGGAAGATAGTCAATGTGTGATGAGGATAATGTTTTGAATAATGAATGCAATGTTTGATCTCTATTGGGTTGAATGTTTAATGATTTATTCGAAGCTTGAATACTATGCACAAAATCGAAATCGATCATTTGTCGATTATAATTTTGGGTAATAGTAACATTGTGTTATTCAAAGAGAATTGTGGTTGCGATGAAAAACTTGTGTAGATATTTTGAACAAAAATAAATAATTAATGACTGCTGAGTAGTGATATCGTAGATAAAGGATGATAAATATTTCGTAAATAAAAAAAAATGAATTCAAAAACATCTCGGTTAGCAACACAATTATTACTAAAACATTTTTCAAGTCATGGTTTTAATGAAGGGTTTGATTATGAAATAAGGGATTATGATGAGTTGTAGATTTGATTTATGTGATTATATGATGGCTATAATTCTTCATATCATTTGGGATTAAAATATATGAATGGATGAATATGAAAATGATCATAAACTATGTAATTAATGCATGTCCATTTTACATTCCCTATCACACATACTAATTTTTGTTCATTACAACCCCAATTCATTTTCCCAAGTACCCCTTTATTCCCATGCTTTAATAATGGTTGTGTTAAGTATTGGATTGCATAATTAATTAGATAAGGAGTGAAGTATTCAATTTATTCGGGGTAACTTTGTTTTATGGCTGAAATAAGATGATTGAAATGAGATGCACTTGATCATAATGATTTAGTGAAGCTGGCCATGGCATTGAACTATCCATTTTGCACATTCCTATCATAGTTACCATTTTTCGCTCATTACGAATCCTATCATTGAATTCCAAAATCCCTTTCAAATCCCTGTTCAAAGTGATTGCTAGCTTTGAAGACATGAATTGCATGATGATTTCTTGAATATGTATTTTTATGAATAGAACCATGTCTAAATTATTTTTATGCAAAGTTTTATATGATTGATTAGTCATGCTTTGGTTCTGATCTGTCTATATGCATCAGTATGAGCTTTTTCAGCATAGGCAGTCACAATAGAAAGGGAAATAATAGAGGAAGAGGGATAGGCCCTTGGAAAAGGGTTAATAAAAGGCTCAAATTCTCTATACATTTCGATGCATATTCAGAAGATTTTAATCAGTTGTTGCAGATAGGTTTCCTCAACTTGGCTGGACAACAAGTGTATAGACCTCCACCTATCCCTATGAACCCTCGTCCAAGAATTGGAATTCCAGTCTCAATTCATAATTCTTCTCCTTTAGTTAGGCCAGAATGATATAGCTAGAAAGATGTTTCACACCCTCCTTCTGGACAATCACAAGGTTGCCCAAACATTGATAATATTCAATAGCCTCCTTTCCATGCTTGGCCTACTGGTCCATTACCATCACCACCTCTTCTACATCCAAACCTACAACCTATATCCCAATATTCACATGCCCATTATGCCAAGGAAAAAATTACTGAGCTTGAGGGCAGCCTAGAGAAAGAGAAAGTAGCAACAACTGAACCAAATTCATAACCGAACTCATCACATTCCGTCACCTTGCACATGCAAGGAAATGATCAGAAATGTGCTAAGGCAGGTTCATCAATTGGAAGAAATGAAGGGGCTAAAAGTAGTCATATCAGGAGAGGGACAACCTCTCACAACGAATATGGTTTTTCATGATTCTTTTGGTTTATTTCAACATATGTGTATAGACTTATTTGCACTTTATTTTGGATAGCATGCTATTTGGGACAACTCATACTTTTGATAGTTTTATATTGGACAACCTTATGTTTTCTATGTTGTATGTTTTGGACAAATTTATATAATGGTTAAATTTTGATAAATTTAATGATTATCACATGGAGAGACAAGGGGATTCTTATAGGCATTCTATCTTATGCATGAAAATGACATGGATTGTATGATGTGTCAAGCTTATGTGTATTGCATTTAAGGTGGAAGTTACAAGGAGGAAATGGTTCATTAATTTGTTAAAATGAAATAGGGGGTCCCCACTTGTTAGTATTATTTAGTACCCTTATCATATTATTATTATTATTTAATTGATTTAGTTGAAAACTCTTCTATTAACTAACCAATTGTTAGTTAGTGAGTTAACTAAAAGTGGTTGAATGATTCAACTACCTTGGAGATATTTAAAGGAGTAAGTTGTACAAAGTAAGAGAGAGAGAACACATTGTTGTAATAAGGTTTGTTCTGACTACCAAGTGAGAGTTCATTACTACTTCATTCATTTTATAATTTCTAAAGCTAAGATACTTTTGTGATAGAAGGGTTTGTCGAAGGTGATGATAATCAGGACCAAGAGTCATTGATTTTTGATATGATTCCAGGTTGATTATCTGTTTGATAGTCTGTAGATTTCTCTCGGTTTCTAGATTAGTTTTCAATACTGATTAGAATTCTTTTGAAAAGTCATAGTAGAGGCAAACTATGGAAGTAGGCTTATTAGTCTTGGTCTGATTTGAAGGAATCAATGGTCTATATGTGTGTTACCTTAGGATGTTAGAATTTTTCTTGGTCCATACTTTTGAAGTATGTGAAGTGTATTGGTTGATTTCAGAATGAATGAATACAATCTTGGATGGTTTTGTGACTCATCTTGGGATTTCTTGATTATATTAGATTTATATTATTTTTCTTCATGTTTAAAAATTGTTATATAAAATCATAATTTTTTTTATTGCACTTTGATAAAGAATAAAAAATCATCAATTGGTCTCTGAGCTTTATAACTTAGAGGTTAATTGAATTTGTAGTAAGGCTTTAAAATAGGTTAATAATCCCACCTATCTTTTGTGATCCAGGAAAGATTCAAAAAATGTTGTGAAGAGAACTTCCATATATTTTACTCAACATCTTTTTTGGCGACCATACTGGGGATGAAAGACTCCATTTTCATTTCCCTGTTTTTTATTTTTTGTACACTTCTAAATTTATTGTTTATATTAACTGCTTTAATTTCTGTTTTCAGTTTGTTTATAGCTTGTATGTTTCTGTTCAGAGTCTTCTTTTGACTCATGAATGTGCCCATTCAAAGACAACCAAACTTAGGTGATGGTCTAGAGTATAGAACCAAAATTACCCCGACCTTGTACAATCTCATTATTGAGACTGCCAATAATTGTGCTGAATTGAATCGTTCTTGGGAAGTGGTCTCTAAAGAAACTCAAATTAGGGAACAATGGGATTCCCACCAGAGGATGATTAGAAACCATCATCTTCATTAATTGTTTATCATGATCGTGCCTATCCCTGATCAACATAACATTCCTGAAGATGTTGTCAACCATAAAAGCATCTCATTCACCTTATTCCAAGAAATCCTCAGACATTCTCATACTAGGGTTGAGTTACATCGTTATTGGGAAGTTATTGTTGCTGAAGTACATCTCCAACAAGATTTGGATGAAAAAAAGAGACTAACCCTCAATGAACTATGACATTAGCACATCTTGTGTCCTCTTCCTCCCATATATCTCGACGAATACAAGTTTAATCACCTAAATTTCCTCTCATTCCCGAAGTAGGAAGAAGAAAAGTTGTTCTACAAGGAAAACAACCTAAGTTCCATTGGTCCTTATCCTATTTGGCTAGTTCCTCATCCTCTCCACCTCCTTATGTCTTCAAAATTTCTGGCACAGGTAGTGGAACAGGTAGTAATGGCTCTGGAGGTGGCTCTAGTAGCTCATCATCCTCATAACCTTCTGCCTCGACTTCAATCGGGAGTATCTATAGCCATGTTATTCCTATCCAATCTACCACAAACCCAACTAAGGTCATTAATAAATATGGCTTATTTCAATTTGATGAAGATGCTACTACTACTCTGTATCATGTTGCTTCTCCCTTAAATCTTGCACCAATAACCAATCCTTTGTATAAATTGAAAGATCATTTTCCCAAGTTCTCAGGAAATGGTACTATGTCTATGGATGAACATTTGATTTCTTTCTCGAATGATTTTCATAACATTGGTGTGAATGAAAATGACACCTGGATGCGCCTATTTCTCAATTCTTTAGAAGGAAAAGATGCAGTTGATTTCTTTGACTTGCCTCCGAAAATATTATCCACCTGGGATGATTTGGTCTATTGGTTCAATTCCAATTGTGGACAACCCAAGAGTCTAACTGATCGGTTGAAGGAATATAACAACATTACCTATAACAAAGGTGAAACCATTAAGGATTTCAATCTTTTCTTCACCAAGTTGTATAATCAAATCCCTGGAATGATCAGACCTCAAAAATAAGCTGCATTCATGCATTACTATAACACCTTACCCTATTATTATCGTATCAGATTGGAAGAGAAATCCATAGACAATATCAGATCTTCCCTTAAAACTTGTTTGGAGTACAAAGAGCAGCTAGAAAGAACCAGTCTTCCTAAGGAAGACTATTCCAAGTAAACTGATATGTTTATTGTTTTGCAACTAATGTAAGACATTAGTAATTGCATGATTTATTTTGAAAGGAAGGGAATTACTTCTACTTCCATTGTCGAGGATTCCACCCAGGCTGCTACTAAGAATTTCGTGAGCAATAATTTTCAACCAAAGGCCATATTTCCCAGAGCGTGGTGTAACTTTTGCGATGATCATCACGATGAAAGCACTTGTGAATTCAAGAAAAATGTGAGGGATCGAATCTTTGGCAAAAAAAAAATACTACCATTGTTGTCTTAGATTGGGAACCACAGGATGATGTTATGGTATTTAATACCAGAAATAAATCATATGCCAATAAGGGAAAATATGATTATTCCAAGACTACTTTTTCCCCTAGCACATCCTCTCAAAATGCAGGCTCACAGGATGCTCCCAATTCTACCAGTCATCAAGTTGCTGCCCCTTCCTCAAAATGTAACATTTTAAATTAGTTGGCTAACATAAAAGATGATTCTACTCTTTTAGATATGGTGACTGTTCTAGAACAACAATAACATCTTCGATATTTTATGGAAGGTAAAACTTCCAACTTAGCCAATATGACAAAATATTACAATGAAGAAGAGTCTTATGTAAATAGGATAGGTGTAAATAACTTTAGGAGATCTGTAAATTACCCCCCTTTCTACATTTCTATAAATATTTTAGATAAAATAGCCCATTGTTGCCTCATTGATGGTGGCTCAGGCCCAAGTGTTATGTCAAATATTATTATGGAAGAGCTAGGCCTCTCTTTTAAAAATGAAAATGCGAGAAGCATGCTCTCTTATAATAATAAAAAACAATCCACAATCGGTGAGATAAAATATGTAACTTTAGTACTTTGAGCACATCTAGAGATATGTACCACCCTTAACATTCAATTTATTGATATATTTGTCAGCAACTACTCAATTATTTTGGGGAGGGATTGGCAAGCACTAACATGTGGATACTTGTCTTTAGATGGGTTGCATTTATCTATACCTAAGGATGGAAAGAACATTATTGTTCTCAAGGAAGACCGTATCTCACCTTAAATTGAGAAAGTTCCTCAGTTGAATGCCAATTATGTTGAGGAGAGCCTAGGTGTCTACTCTATTTTCATGGAAGAAGATGACATGCCACGTGAACAATTTGACTATGATGATAGAATGTGGCATATGAACTTTGATGGTGCATGTTCTAATGAGGGAAATGGAGTTGGTATTATCCTTTACTCACCTGTAGGAAAAATTCACAACTTATCCTTTAGGTTAGAATTCACTTGCACCAATAATTTTGTTGAGTTTAAAGCCTCGCTCTTACCATATTTGGTGATTCTGAGATTTTTGTTAATCTTGTTAGAAAAATTTCTAATCCTAACAACAAACTAATGAAAATGTACACTCAGGTCGTTTGGGCCTAGATATTGAATATATTATCCTTTAACATCACTCATATAAAAAGGGAGCTCAACATAATGGCTGACTGGTTGACAGTTTTTGCTGCTTCTCCTACTCGACAATTGTTACCACAATGACCTGATTGAACTTTTATGTCTATACCTAACAATGTTGAGTCATGGCAGGTTTTCCAAAATGATGAGAATATTTGTGCTTTCTTACAAAATGAACCTCTTAAGCCTAAGGAAGTGATTTCTATTGAAGATGATAAGTTTCTAAAGGGCTTGAATCCTCTTAAGAGTTCAATTTGAACGAGTGATGTTGGAAAAAATGAAAATTCTTCAGAAGAGGAGTCAAAAAGAAAAGTTGGAGACATTGTCTCCGTGAAAATTGGAACCTCAAATGATCCCAAGATTCTTAAAATAGGAGCACATTGTTCACAAGAAGAAAAAGGAAAATTCATGGACTTATTCTGTGAATTCAAGGATGTCTTTGTTAGTTCATATGAGGATCTTCGTGGTTTTGATCCCAACATCATCCAACATGCCATTCCTATCAAGGAAGGGGTGAAACCAATAAGTTATAGAAAAATGCATGTAAACCTTGCCCTTGAATCTAATATCAGAAAGGAAGTTGAAAATTTACTAAAAGCTCAAATCATCTTCCCAGTAAAGTATCTGAATGGGTCTCAAATATGGTTCCTATGCAGAAGAAATCTCGTGAGATCAGGCTATGTGTCGACTTTCATGCTTTAAATAGAGCTAGTGTTAAAGATAAATTTCCACTTCATAACATGGAATTGATCTTGCAACATGTGGTTAGGTCTCAAATGATGTCCCTACTTGATGGTTTCTCTAGGTATAATCAAATCAGAGTCAAGAGGGCTAACAAGTATAAAACCACATTTACCACCCGATGGGGCACCTTTGATTACGAACGCATGCCTTTTGGCTTGTCTAATGCAAGTGCCACATTTATGATAGCCATGCATATAGATTTCGACGATTTGATCGGTAATATAATTCATATTTATCTTGATGACTTAACTGTATATTCCAAGAACCGGGCAAATCATTTTGGTCATCTTATGAAAGTCCTTGTGTGTTGCAGAGGATTTGGTATGTCATTGAACCCTTCTAAGTCTATCTTTGGAGTTAGTCAAGGAAAACTCCTTGATCACATTGTTTCTAATTGTGGTATCAGTATTGACCCTGAGAGAGTTGTTATGATTATGAACCTCCCTATTGATGCTTCTAAACAGGGTGTTCAAACTTTCATGGGAACCATTAACTTTGTAAGGAGGTTTATCCCTGACTTTGCGGTGATATTCAAGCCCATCCATAACTTTTTGAAGCAAGATAGGACCTTCTCTTGCACTGATAAGGTGGAAAAGGCTTTTACATAAATAAAAAAGGAAATCAGCTCTGCACCAGTTTTAGCCAAGCCAGATTTTAATAAAGACTTCATTATTTATACCAATGCCATTGAAGAAGCAGTTTCTGCCATTCTTCTGCAAACTGATGACCAAAATCAGGAAAATCCTATAGCCTATATGATTCAAAGTTTATCAGATGAGAAGGTGAAATACACTCTGATTGAAAAACACACTTTCGCCTTGGTAAAAGATATAGAAAAATTTAAGCATTTCATTTTGGGCAAGCAAACGTAGGTAAGAGTCCCTTTGCCTACAGTCAAGTTTTTTCTTACATAGATTCATCTTTCAGGAACAATTGCACATTGTCTTGCCAAAATTCAGGAATATGATTTAACAATTACTACAACTAAAATGATTAAGGGACGTGATCTAGCTCTCCACTTGGCTTAGCACCCTAAACCAAGTGATTATTTACTTTACTTATTTATTATTGATGATAATCCCCACCAATGGCATACTTTACTTACATACACATTGTGGGTCGATCGCACAACCACCAAAAATAGCACTGGCCATACCCCTTTTCAACTTTTATATGGTCAAGAAGTTGTTATGCCTATTGAGCTTGAAATCACATCACTTTGTTTAGCAATACAGGCTGAGGAATTGAATTCCACTAATATTTCCCAAAGGGTGAATGCATTGCTATCCTTAGAGGAACAAATGAACCATGTGTTGGAAAATCTGAAGAAAAGGCAATAGACAGTCAATAAGTATTTTGAAAAGCATGCGAAATCTGTTAAGTTTAAGGTGAATGATTAAGTCTTTCTTTGGGACTCCGCTCATGCAAACAAAGGAAAGAATTCTAAATTCCAAAAACTCTAGCTAGGTCCATACAATATCACTCTAGTAGTTGCAAGTAATACTTATATGTTGAAGGACTTCAAAGAGCGATTTTTTTCCTTCACGACTAATGGCTCTCATTTGAAACATTATGTGATCCTGGATGATTGTTCTTTTTCTAAATGAATGTTTCATGTAAATATTAGATTCTAGTTGTACAATTGTTTATTTTTCTACATTTGATTATGGTTTATTTCAATAGCACTATTGATTTACTTTTGGTTAATTGATTTTGACTGCTGCTTTGTTATCCATTTTGACTGTAGCCTTATTTTTATGTTGCTTTTCTTTCAGTTATTTGAATTTTTTCCTTTAGACTAATTCAAATAAGCCTTGTACAACCACAATTTTGCATTCTTTTGCAAAAGTATGCTTAAGTACTAACTAGTATTCAGAACATAAAGAAAGATAATCACTTGTGGTCCACAACTTGATATCATTGATGCACCTATTACCACCTTGTTTAAGCTTGAGTGCTCAACTTGCCTTCTCTAATGTTTCCCTTTCTGCCCTCCACCATCCCTATTTGAAAGAGCATACCAGAGAAAAATATTTCTAATTTCATAGCAACAAGGTTTCTCTAGCATGCATAACCAAAGAGCTAGGTTCAAGCCAATACTATATTGCCTTCCCTATGGAGTCACCATTGTTGACTCTCGAAATCGTCATGAAGTCACTAGCCTACAAAGAATTGCAAGGAATACACAATTTATTATTATTATATATATATACACATACACACACACATACTAAATAAGCTATAAGTGGGACCCCCTATAGTGTCATTAAAAGATTGAAAGAATTGTCCTTTGAAGAAGATGTCACCTGGTTATGGATGTGATTGAGAGACATCCATGTTCGATTGATACAATGTAAGCTTGGTATTTACTTTTAGTGCATATGAATGGTGATAGTTTGTATCAAATGGCAATAAAATTTCCTTATGAATTTGACAATTTTGATCCTCAACACTAGAGCTGGGAACAATCATCATTGAAACAAGGTTCAGGGATGTTATGTTTTCCAATCCACAGTTTCAAATAGTAAAAGGTTTTTATATTTATTGACATGGTTATCCAGTTACTAGCATCTTGCCACTCTATACATACATGTGATAAGTTATATTACCATGTTGCAACCTCTTGACAAATATGTTGTAAATTATTTTTAAAGGGTGTTATATATACATATGTGCATGGTATATCACTCGTATATATTTCATTGATTATATGTATATGGTTCGACACATATCATACAAGTTACAAGGATATGAGTTGCATCGACCTTGGTTGTTAGTGGTTGCAATGGCTCAAAAGTTTGTATATGGTAAGATCTTGGTAGTATTAATGCATACTAATATTAGTTTGCATATAACATTATGTGGTCAACACTGGTATTAAATGTGGTGGGTGGAAACTTATGTATCATGTCATATTGTGGAAACTTATGTTGTCATTCGTTGATTGCTTGGTGTTTTGACATGGTCCTCCTTGGGTTTTGTGGAAATTTAGTGTTGGTCGTCACCCTAGCACGACATGACTAGTAGTTAATGAATTAGTTGTTGTTTGGGTCACCACCTCGAGGGATTGACATTCGATTCATTCGCTTTGAGTTTGAAGGAAGTTTGAGATACGAATTATAACTGCTATAACTGTTTCAAGGGAAAATAAATTTTGCACAACACCAGGTACCAGGGTTTCGACTCCATTTCATTTAATGTTGTTCTTTGCTTGATAGTTTATTCATGGATCTGTGAATAATATGTTTTGCTTGTTGATTGGATTTATTTCATGTTTTGTTGTTGCATTTGGAAATTTAAAAGGTTATGCTCATGGTTAAATAGAGAAAGCATACACTAATTGAGCTCGAATAGTTGGGGTTTAGAGAGCATGGTGGTTGAAGAGTTATGATCATTGGTTGTTGTGCTCTACATGATTTTGTTTTTCATTTTATACTTCAGTATTGGGTATCACAAGTCTTATCGATATACCCATGGCTACTTCTATTTTTTATTATTCGAAAACTTGGCTTGATGGTCCTGTAGCTCATGGGTTTAGTAGTTTTACTGTTGTCACATGCAAAATAGTTGCATGTAAATTTTGGGGTTTGTCTATTCGCTTGGATTATGAGACTCTGTGATTTCATGTAGAGTACTCAACAAACAATGGTTGAAAAGAAAATGTTTGATTGTGTTTACTCCGATTTGAGATGGATTGGTATTCCTTGCATGCATTGGTGCAAGACCATCCAAGTTTAAAAGAGATTACATGCTTGAAACCCATGCCACACCTAAAGATTGTTTGTTATCTCATGACCTTTCGATGTGTGCGATGCATATGTGGATTTTGTGATAGACTAACCATTGTTACAAATGGAAGCTTCCCAGTTCGAATTCTGGTTTATTGATTGAATGGTTGCTGAGATAATCCTGTTGGTGGGGATTGAACTTAGGGTTTATAACAAGTTGATATATTTTGAGCATTTGGGAAGTAGTCAATGTGTGATGAGGATAATTGTTTGAATAATGAATGCAATGTTTGATCTATGTTGGGTTGAATGTTTAATGGTTTATTCAAATCTTGAATATTGTGCACAACTTTGAAGTCGATCATTTGTCGATTATTATTTTGGGTAATAGTAACATTGTGTTAGTCGAAGAAAATTGTGGCTGCGATGAAAAAATTGTGTAGATATTTTAAACATAAATAAATAATTAGTGTCTGTTGAGTAGTGACATCGTAGATAAAGGAAGATAAATATTTCATAAATAAAAACAAATGAATTCAAAAACATCTTGGCTAGCAACATAATTATTACTGAAACATTTTTCAAGTCATGGTTTGAATGAATGGTTTGATTATGAAATAAGGGATTATGATGAGTTGTAGATTTGACTTATGTGATTATATGATGGTTATAATTATGGTTGTGTTAAGTATTGGATTGCGGAATTAATTAGATAAGGAGTGAAGTGTTCAATTTATTCGGGGTAACTTTGTTTTATGGCTGAAATAAGATGATTGAAATGAGATGCACTTGATCATAATGATTTAGTGAAGTTGGCCATAGTATTGAATAGTCCATTCTGCACATTCCTATCATAGTTACCATTTTCCACTCATTACAAATCCTATCATTGAATCCCAAAATCCCTTTGAAATCCTTGTTCAAAGTGATTTATAGCTCTGAAGACATGAATTGCATGACGATTGGTTGCATATGTATTTTTATGAATAGAGCCATGTATAAATTATTTTTATGCAAAGTTTTAGATGATTTATTAGTCATACTTTGGTTCTGATATGTGTATATGCATCAGTATGAGATTTTTCAACACAGGAAGTCACAATACAAAGGGAAATAATAGAGGCAGAGGGATAGGCCCTTGGCAAAGGCGTAATAAAAGGCTTAGATTCTCTATACATTTCGATGCAGATTCAGAAGAGTTTAATCAATTGTTGCAGACAAGTTTCCTCAACTTGGAAGGCCAACAAGCTTATATATCTCCACCTATCCCTGAGAACACTCTTCCAAGCATTGACATTCTAGTCTCAAATCATAATTCTTCTCCTTTAGTTAGGCCAGAACGAGATGGATGGAAAGATGTTGCACACCCTCATTCTAGAAAATCACAAGGTTGGTCGAACATTGATCATATTCAAAAACCTTCTTTCCATGCTTGGCCTACTGCTCCATTACCATCACCACCTCTTCTGCATCCAAACCTACAACCTATATCCCAAGCTTCACATGCCCATCATTCCAAGGCCAAAATTATTGAGCTTGAGGACATCCTAGAGAAAGAGAAAGTAGTAGCAGTTGAGCCAAAGTCATCACAAGAGTCATCACATTTAGTCACCTCGCACATGCAGGGAAATGATCAGAAATATGCTAAGGCAGGTTCATCAATTGGAAGAAATGAAGGGGTTGAAAGCAATCATAGAAGGAGAGGGACAACCTCTCACAGAAAATATGTTTTTTCTTTATTTTTTTGGTTTATTTCAACATCTGTGTATAGACTTATTTTCACTTTATTTTGGACAACATGTTATTTGGGATAGCTCATACTTTTGAAAGTTTTACATTGGAAAACCTTATGTTTTCTATGCCACATGTTTTGGACAGATTTATATAATGGTTAAATTTTGATAAATTCAATGATTGTCACATGGAGCAAAAGTGGATTCTTATAGACATTCCATCTTATGCATGAAAATGACATGTATTATATGATGTGGCAAGTTGATGTGTCTTGCATTTAAGGTGGAAGTTACAAGGAGGAAATGGTTCATTAATTTGTTAAAATGAAATAGGGGGTCCCCACTTATTAGTATTATTTAGTACCCTTATCATATTATTATTATTATTATTATTTAATTGATTTACTTGAAAACTCTCCTATTAACTAACTAGTTGTTAGTTATGAGTTAACTAAAAGTGGTTGAATGATTCAACTACCCTAGAGATATTTAAAGGAGTAAGCTGGACAAAGTAAGAGAGAGAGAACACATTTCTCTGATAAGTAGGGTTTGTCGAAGGTGACGATAAGCAAGACCAAGAGGCATTGATTTCTGATATGCTTCCAGGTTGATTATATGTTTGATTGTATGTTTATTTCTCTCGGGTTTTGGATTATTTTTCGATACTGATTATAATTCTTGTGTAGAGTCATAGCAGAGGAAAACTGTGGTAGTAGGCTTATTAGTCTTGGTCTGATTTGAAAACCTCAATGGTCTATGTGTGTGTTACCTTAGGCTGCTAGAATTTCTCCTAGTCCATACTTTTGAAGTATGTGAAGTGTATTGGATGATTTTAGAATGAATGAATAAAATATTGGATGGTTTTGTGACTCAGCTTGGTCTTTCTTGATGTTAAGAACCAAATATCAATATAGCATAGAAAAACCTCAAAAAAAGTACTAAACGCCTTGAAAAAGACATAATTTCAGATAATAAGCCTCTTCAAGGGGACAACCTCCTTTTACCCCACTTAAATGTTCAAGTACAAGATGATTCAAAATGAAAATGTCTCCTTGGTATATATATAGGAGACTAGGAGGTATAATTACAACTAATGGCCTAAAGCCGACATAAATAAAATAACATTACTAATATAATATGCCCCAATTAAGGGGTAATGAGCCAATATTAGGGCTTAACATGCCCCTCCGCTTGAGACAAGTGTTGTCCGCAATGCTTGAGTAACTCTGGATGCTTCTATATAAAAGACTCATCTTCCCAAGTGGAATCTTCAACGGGTAGTTTCCTCCATTTAATGAAATACTCTGAAATGGATCTATTCCTCAGCTGGTGAATTCTTGTGTCAGTGATGGCTTCATGATCCAATATGATTTTTCCTTCCTCGTCAAGTTCTGGCAATATAGTTTGAACTGGGATCTTGTCACCTATAACCTTCTTTAAGAATGAAACATGGAAAACTGGGTGTACTCATGAAGATGCATGCAACTCCAATTTGTATGACATAGTACCAATTTTTTGCAACACCTTATAAGGGCCATAGTACTTTGGTGATAATTTATTATCCTTCTTGGCTTGCTTGAGGGAAATCTGTTTGTATGGTTGTAGTCTTAAAAACACCCAATCCCCTACTTCAAAACTTCTTTCACTACGATGTTG
>ML789489.1:32526-50979 GCA_009831015.1 Picea engelmannii | reverse complement strand
GCAGATTCATTGACAAAGTCTGTGAGCACAGAAAAGTTCTCTTGGTGTAGAGTAACAATGGGCATTGTTGCCCTGGATTGTTGACTATATAATCCCCTGGACCCCTGGATGCAAAGAAAACAACAAGTGGGAGAATGTTGGGTTTGTGTTATATTCTTTGCATGTGTGTGTGTGTGGGTGCGTCAGATACGACAACATTTCATATATTGTGTGGGTGCTATTTTTCGCTGATTTGTAAATTAATCCCAGATTAAGGGATTAGGGTTTTGGTATCTATGGAATACCTAAAAACATTGTATATATTGTATGGCGAATGGTGAAATTCGATATAATGAAAATAAGAAAGGTTTTCCCGGTTGAGGGTTTCCGGTAAAAATCTCTGTGTATTATGTGTATGAGCCATTGATTAATTTTTGTATTGCTTAAGAATCTATATGCATTGCTTTACTTCCTAGTATTAACTTACACTTTTCCAGATATTCAGGTTTGAACAAATCTATTGGATCCTTCCTAGTATTGCAGATGTATCTTCCACTTATATTGATATTATTCAAGATCCATGTGATGGAATCTACACATGGTAACACTGTCGGGTGTGCTGCTAATATGAAAAATTCTTGACTTTATGATGTTCTTGAACACCTTAAGTTCATCTGGCTCTTTGGCTTCGAAGGAGAAGTTTTACTTTTGAACATGTGGTATACTTCTCACCACTTCAACATTTCTTCATCCTCCTCCAAGAGTCTTGATGAGTCATCGTATGCAGCTCTAATTATTTATGGCTCACCTTCCACTTGATGGCCTCTACTAGAGGCCTCGGTCTCAAGTAACTTGCTTGATGTCTTCTTTCAGGGCGATATACTTGAACTTGGAAGAAAAATTATCTCAGTGTGAAGCTTAAATTCACACATAATATGAAATTGAATTAAGAATTTGAAATAGCAAAAAACCTATTGGGGATATCATTGGGTAAAGAGTAATCATTTGAGGATGATAAAGTGATGGTAGGCATACTTGAGTCACTTGGTGAAAATTTGAGGAAGAATGGTTGAAAAATGTGCTCATAAGGAAAAATCAGAGGTTTAAAGACTAACTCCTCCGATGAAAATCGAAGGAGTTGATAACAAGTTGTTTGATGGTTATCAGACGAGTTAGTGTCAATGTATCCGATTTTGTTTCAGGGAAGTTCATGCTAAGGCTTCTGAGAAAGGTTAAGAGTTGATTGAATTTTCTCTGATCGACATAGTTCAGGACAACTCCATTGTGAATTGGAGGAGTTAACTCCAACTTCTCTGATAAAACATCAGAGGAGTTGAGTTTTTATCTTCATAAATATGGACAATCGGTAAAGTTACTTACAACTCCTCCGATCGTATTAGAGGAATTAACGATAAATCCTATGATATGATTGGTGGAGTTACCAGAAATGTCTCGATGGAAACTTGGGGGAAAAAAAAAACAAAAGGTCGTGGTGCAAACTTGTTGGAGCTACATATGATCTTGATGTGGTTAATTTTGTTTGAAGGAGGCTCCATTTTATCAAAGGGAAATTGCAATGGAATTATGAAAAATAGATTGTTGTAGTTCCTGGCACAACAAATGGAGACACACTGGGCGAAGCCCTGAATCTCTATAAGATGATATCCACACATATTTTGGGGAAGGGCACACTCATCACGTACAATCTCAAGAGAGAGGAAATAGGTCCCATAGCTTGGATTCCAAGAGAAATTAGATGATACAAAGAAGGGACACGACCTTAACTTTTAACAGGTTACCTTTAAATTATTTCTTATTCGTATGATAAATGACTATAGGAAACAATGTAGGGAGTATGGAAAAAAAAAACCCTAGGAATGTTGAAAATGCAAGTTTTACTGCATTTCTCTGGTGTTGTTCTGCTGCCAGCGACTGTCCATAGCCTCAATGGAGTCACCTTGGTATCACAAGCCTTGCTCCACTACTAGCGAGCATCCATAGCCCTGAAAAAGGTACTTGCATGTCCCATGTGATCTGGAAGAATTTCCCAAAGCCTTTACCGTATAAAATTTAATTCTCCTTTGTTTAGAGAGAGGTTGATGGGGGGATTCCAGTTATCCTTTAAAGGCACTAGGGATAACACTTGTGATAGTGAGATTTTCTAAATTGATTATAGATGAGAAAACTTCTCGAGTCACATTTTCTAGAATATTGTAGACATGTCTTAAAAATCATTTTCTTTCAGTTCACACAATGTAACAATATGTTCTTAAGTAGAGGTCCTTGGTTCTCTATTTCGTTGTATTGTTCTTGTATGTAGGTGAGCTATGTTCCTCCACTAGATCTAACTTGATATGGTGTATAAAAAGGATTACATGTTTGGGGTGCTATGTGGATGGACACCATGTCACAAAATCATCAGGATATTGACACCAGATGTGCTAGAATTTAAACGTATGTCTAGGACTAATAAACTGGGAACTTCAAAAATTAGGGTGGTAGTTTCCAAGAAGGAATAGAAATATGAAAATATAAACAACAAGACATACTGAGTAACAAACATAAAACAAACAAAAGAAGAAAAAAATAAATGGAGAAACAAAGGCAAATGTCAAAGATTTATTTATGTACAAGGGAACAACAACCTCGAAGGCTAGCTGATGTAATGCTTGAGAATTTGGCCATTTACAGGGATAGGGTTAGCTTCCCCTTAAAGGTTTTGTAGCCAAAAGGTACCTTGGCCAATATTTTCTTTGATAACATAAGGACCAAGCCAAAGTTGTTGAAACTTTATGTGTTTCCCTTTATTTTCATGTGGCTTGTCCCGTTTGAGTACTAAATCCCCAACTTGGAATTCTTTCTCACTGACATATTTCTTATCAAACCAACATTTTATTTTTTGTTGGTGAGTTTTAAACTTGCTTTTGACTTTAGCGCGAATCTCTTCTAAACTTAGCAAGGTTTTTATGTGTCTTTGAATGACGAGGCACTCTATTCCTCGAGACTATTAAGTGATTTGTAGGGAAGGAAGGTAGATATTCGAGGGTAAAACAACTTATTTTCCATAAACAAGGAAATATGGAGAATTCCATATGGTGTCCTTAGGAGTGACGCGATCATCCCAGAGGGAATTTGATAAAGCATTGTGCCAATTTCTCTGGTGATCGACCATGGTTCATTTGAGGATGCAGATTATGGTTTTTTGTTTGTGGATTCCACTAAGCCATTACCCTGAGGATAATAGTTGGTAGAGTACTTCAAAATAATCCCTTTCTCTAATGAAAACTCAAATAATTTTAAAGATGAAAAATAATTTGCATTATCAAACCCTAGAGAGTCAATAACTCTGAACTTTGTGATGATGTTTTGTTCAAGAAAATTGATCACTACCTCTTCATTTAGTTTGACCTCTGGTATTGCTTCAATCCAGTGTGTAAAATAATCAGTAGTAGTTAGAATGTACTCGTGTTGTTTGGAGGAATGGGGGTTAATATCACCAATGATGTCCAAACCCAACTATTCAAATTGTTTTTCAATAGCAATAGGTTGGAGTGGAATAACATATTTTCTTTCTCTTCCTGCATCTTTCTGGCATGCCGCACAACTTCTTGAGTATAAATGGGAATATTTAAAAAGCACGGGCCAACAATATCCATCTCTCAACACTTTGTGAGCAGTTATGTCTCCTGAAAAATGGCCATTGACTGGTCTATCATGCATATCCTTTAGAACCTTATTAGCATCTTTATTTTCGACGCACCAAAATAACACTCCATCATATTTTTTTCTAAACAAGATGTCATTTAGTAGTTGATATTGTAAGGATTTCAATTGGAGTTCTCTCTTCTGATTAGAATTAAGGTGATCTAGGGTTATGCCATGCTACAAGTAATATTTGAGATCATTATAATATGATCCTTCAATGGTTGGGATGTATGGAACTTGTTTCATATACATTGTTGGTTCATCTTTCCACTCGTCTTCTTCTTGATCTTCATCACTTGCATCTTGTGTCACTAGTTTGCATATGCCTTGACCTTTCACAATATTCACTAGTTTGAACTCAAGGTCATATTCTTGTAAGGCCATCATCCAATTTATTCGTCACTCTCCCATTTCTCTTTGAACAAAAAGAGACCTAAACTCTGGGTGAGGGACAATGTCTTTCATATGATTTTTTAGAATATAAGGTCTAAACTATTTAATAGCTTTATGGACAAAAAAATCTTTCTTATCCACCCAGGGGTAGTTCAAATCAGCACCTTGTAATCTAGTGCTCATGACTGCAACAAGATATTCATTTCCTTGCTCATCTTTTTGTGTGAACACTGTTGCTAGGGAGTGATCAGACGCAAATGTATATAGAAAAAAATCCTTGGTAAAATATGGACTTCACAAAGATGGGGAAGCGACTATGGTAGCTTTGATATTCTCAAATGCTTCTTTCTCTACTAGTGTCCATTTAAATTGGACATCTTTCTTGATCATTCTTTGAAGTGGCTTCACGATATCAACAAAATATGGAACACATCTTCTCACAAAATTAATTCTTCCAAAGAATGACTGCATTGATTTCTTGTTGTTGATGTGGAGGAATTTGTAGAATGAATTTTATCCTTTCCGAGTCCACCGAAATTCCCTCTCCGGAGATCACATTTCCTAGTAAAATACCTTTTGAAACAAAAAATACATTTTTCTTAGGATTCAAAGAAATCCCATATTTTATACATCTTTCAAATATCTGCTTCAGATGCTTAGGATGGTCTTCCCTCTTCTTTGAGTAAATAATAACATCATCAAGGTAGACCACCCCACTTTGACCGATTAACCCTTTGAAAGTGATATCCATTTCCCTTTGAAAATTAGCTTCCGCATTCATCAAACCGAAGGACATTCTTCTATAAACATACGTTCCCCACTTGGTCTGAAACACAGTCTTCAATTGGTCAGGTTCTTCTACGAGAACCTAATTGTATCTTGAAAACCCATCTAATAGAGAAAACAACTTAGATTCGGAGAAAAGCTACAAGATTTGCTCCATTGGGGGAATAGGGTAGTTGTGTTTATTAGAAGCATGGTTTAGATTCTGAAAATCTATGTAAATTATGATTTCTACTAAATTCTTTCTTGACAAAGGGAATTATGTTGGATGGTGCACCTAAAAGGGAATTATGTTGGATGACGCACCAAAATCTGCTAGACAATTATGCACATTGAAATTAAAAATTTCGTAAGTGAGTAAAAAAGGTGGTACTTGAGAATTTGAGTATGCACCTATACTCGTTGTGTTTATGGTTGCTACTATTTCTACCTTGTGTATTTCATGTACCTCATTTTTTGGAAGTATGTTTTTAGTAATAGAAATAGTCTTTTTCTTAGCGTGATCGAGATTGAAAGCATCATGTAAGATATCACGTTGTTGGGGTAAAGCATAGATATCAAACATGGAAATATTAGGTTTTGTTTTATTCATTTCTTCTACCCCCTTGTAGTCAAGGATATGCGTGTTGGGGTTGTTTATTGTCGTACTAGATTTCAATTCACACGTCTCGTTGTTGTTCGGTACCAAGTTAAGCTTTATATTATTCACAACTAAGGAAAACGTACTAAGTTTATCTGTGTTGGATGGGACAAATTTTCTTGTTTTGCTGTTAGTTTTCCCTTGAGTTGTGTCATTTGGGTTTGGGGGAGCGGGGGGAGTAGCAATTTTACTAAGAGAAATATTTTCTTCTTTGGAGGAAGTATCATTAGGGATTGTACCTTTGTTGGGTAGATTTTAATCTCTTTGGGCAACAACCTTGATAACTGGAGTGTATTCGATAAATACTTCTTTGATCTGTTCATCATCCAATTCTAGACACCAATCCCAAAAAGGCATGGAAGATTCCAGAGGAATCTCATTAGTATTGTCAGTGGGAGCTTGAGTTGGGTTTTCATCATTTAAGCTATGCTAATCTAACAATTGATTTATCACCAAGGTCATGGAGTTGACTCACTGAGGCCAAGTTAGATTTGGGTGGTTTTTTTGGTGATACGAGTAGAAACTATTGTTGTTGAAGTTGTCTAAGTTAAAGGCCATACGAGGTTGTTCAGGTGGTTTTGGTGGACTATCTTGTCTCTTAAAGAATGGGCGAAAGGTTCGAGGTTTTGATGATCCTTCACCAACATTATTTTTAAGGTCTACCACTTCGTTAAACAACTTCTTAACTCATTTAACCGCATTGTCAATATCCTTTGGTTTCTTTTCGGGTGGTTTAGTTAACAATAATTATCTCTTCCCAACCGTTTTGGTTTCCTCAGGATGTGAGTGATGTTCATAGGAAGAAAAAATTATTTCTACTATTTCAGCTTCATCAAAGTCAAGTGCCAAGGTGTTCTCTTTATCCCGTTCAAAAAACATACCTATGGAAGGAGTTAATGCTTCCATATAATATTTAATGGCTAAGGATTGAGCAGGAGCTACGTCATGGGGGAATTTGATTAAGAAATAGAGAAACCTTTGTTTGAAATATTTTACCTTCTCTTTCTTGTCCATATTGATGGCTCCTAGATCTGTGTGCAAATATGCAATAGTTTTCCTTTCTCCAAATTTTCTGATAAATATCCTCTCAAAATCATCCCACTTAGTGATAGATCCGAGTGGTAGGATGAAATACCAAGTAGACGCTCTTTCTGAAAAGGTGTAAGGAAACAACCTACAAACCACGTCTTTATGTTGAACATTTAGTAGATGAATGGATATGAAGAAGTTATTTAAATGGTCTTATGGGGACCCGGGTTTATCTGGATCACATTTTTGAAGGACTTTGTCAAATTGTTTTAGCATTTCATGTAACAGTCCAACGAAATTTATAGCACCTTGAGCCTTCCAACATGGGATAACTTCTCTATCATTTCTATTTTCCCCCATTATTTATTCTAAAACAGTTTCAGGGTGTTCACCTTCGAGATCGTCTTCAGGTTCGACAAGGAAACGGGCAGTTCAGCTCAAGGGTCCCTGGAATTCTTGCAAGACAGTTTCAATAAGATCGTCTACAGATTCAATCTAAATATTAGGATGTGTATTATGTATTTCCACACGTTTTTCTTTCCCCTTGGGAAGCTCTGAGGCAGTTGGTAGCTTACCAAGTAGTTTTGCGTAAGCACATGTAATTCTAAGAGTTTTAGAGAACTCTTATCATTGTATTTGGAACCAGTTTTCAGAGTGTGTTTCGGGACTACCAGAGGCACTTTGAAAATTAGGCTTTGAGTCTTCATAGGTAACTTCTTGTTCATATTCAACTCAATGAAATAGAGAAGGAGTGGGGTTATTTCTAGAAGACTGATTTCAACTATGTAAATCGTTTATATAAGCCATAAAATATGACCCTACTTATAGTGTCAATTCTATTGATGGGTCTAAATTCACTCGACAATAGTAAGGGGTTACCCCCAATAATAAATCCCAATTATACCTCTCACCGTTTGAAATAGGGAACCCATCTGGATTCTGACCCGGAAGCCATTGCTAGTTTGGTTTTACCGGTTATGTCTTGGTCCACCAATGAAGGTGAATGATGGATGGTAATGAAAACATAAGATGTGGATGAATATTATGTAAATGAAGGTATCTAATCTACTTCTAATCTACCCTATCCTATCTACAAACGAATTAATGTAAGTGAATGAGCTCTGACATGAAACTAACTCTTCCAATAGCTTCACCTAGATAGATGAAATGAAGAAATAAATTCAGATAACACATGCACCTGGATATATAACCAAAGTAGTCTAAGTCACTATATCACATACGTTGGCATCTCATTTGATCAGGACATGTAATATAAGAAAGAGTAACAAAACTACAATAAAACATATATTGTGTCAGAATAGTCTATAAACAAACATGCTCTTACAACCCATGTGAACACTAAACATTCTACTTGAAATAGTTCGCAGTAAAAATGCCACACATGCGAGTCCTTCTCTCTGTCAAAAGTTGGCCTTGAGGGATTTCCATATTAACAATTTCAACAATAGTACATGAAAATTCTAAGGAAATTAGATCTCCAATTTTAGTTGACCTTGTATTCCCAAAATAGTTCAGAAGTGTACAATGTTTTAAGAGCCAAAAGCTCTTTCAAAATGATTCTCTGATATTTCTTATACAATTCTTAGTAACCATTGGATGACTCTTTTCCTTCCTCTTGAAGAGGTAGTTACAAAAAATGGTTCAATTTCCTACTTTGTAGTGACAAGTGTACAATAAGGACAAAATTGACATTGGTTGGGAAAAATACAAAATAATAAATAGGGATTGACATCTTTCGACCATTATTTTGTCTTCATTCAAGGATTTTTATCCCTGATGTATGATGTCTATATTTATAGTCGATCATATAAGGATCTAATACTTCGGTAATTTAGTTGTTCTAGAGTTGAAATTTTCATGGCCATGTTGTCCTCAAGGATGCTCATGTCTTTTGCTAGTTTCGTCATGAAAACTTGTATCATGGTATGGAGTTTTACTAGTTGCAGCAAGTGTTGATCTATGAGGTTTGTGGAGATGGTAGCAGTTGCTTCAACTACTGATTTTCTTTGATTTGTGTTGCCATGCACCTTGTCTACTAGCTCTTCTATCACTTGATTCTTCCTGAGCTCATATAACCTTGGTAGTTGGATGCTCTTTATCAATTCATGTGCAACTTTGTGTATACTTGAGCATATTGCCATTGATTTGGTAACCTCCTTATCATCTTTTTTCCCCACCTATTGACAATAGTAAAGTGAATAAAAATCTATTTTTCTTTTCTCTCTTGATGGTCGATACAGTTCGGGCAGTGCATCAGGATTCTCAACGATCCATTGGTCGATGTCGGTGATGCATTCATGGATAGTTTTGTACTGTAGCAATTTTGTTTGTATCTGATTATTCTTCTCTATGATTACAATGACTGCTTCTTGAAAAAGGTGTAGGTGAGCATACATGTCTATGATGGCTTATTCTAGTTCTCTCTTGACCTTCTCAACACTAACTCTTTAATTTTGAAGGTTGTGTTCATTAATTCTGACTTGTTTGAGTCTTTCCTCTAGTTCTCAACGATCCATTAGTCGATGTCGGTGATGCCTTCATGGATAGTTTTGTACTGCGTCGGTTTTGTTTGTATCTAATTATTTTTCTCTATGATTACAACGACTGCTTCTTGAAAGAGGTGCAAGTGAGAATACATGTCTATGATGGCTTCTTCTATTTATCTCTTGACCTTCTCAACACTAACTCTTCAATTTTGAAGTTTGTGTTCATTAATTCTAACTTCTTGGAGTCTTTCCTCTAGTTCTCTGATTCTTCTTGCCTCTTTCTCCTCATTCTGTTGTAACAGTCTTTGAATGTTATCCACGTTATCATTCATGAATGCAGAGCTGGATGTAGATGTTGCTATGGGGTTTTCCCTCACATGTCCTCGCTTGCGGTTGATGTCTCCAAGATGTTTTTTTCCATTGGGTGGGTTTCCCCTCTTTTGTCTTCCGTGTCCTTTTGATGTCTACCTTCTTCAACCTCTTTTTGGCTGCCTCTTTGGATTCATTTTATGCTTGTTCTGTTGTTGCTCTTGCTACTGCTTCCTTGATTGCTTGATCCTTTTGTTTGATCTCTAGTTTTTTTGTAGTTTTTGTGTTTGCCTTGGCTTTGGCTTTGGCTTTGTCTACATCGATCTTCCACTTCTTTTTTCCTACATCATTATTCTTTTTTAGGACTTTCTCCTTATCCCTCCTTTTCTTATTAGATGGTACTTCCTCTACCTCTTTCATTGACCCTGAGTGTATCGAGGTGGAAGTGTAGGGTGATCACTCAACTTCCTCTTCTTCTGATTTCTTTTTGGGTTCTTGTCTATCCTTTTCTTCATCTACGATTGTTCCCTTTCGTTGGCCACACCTGTTGAAGATGAATTCATCATAAGTCTAGGAATTCTGGTGCACTTCTTCTTCCTCGCAACTATTTTTGGTATACTCCCAAGGAAGACCAATCTTATTGATGTGTTCTCTCACATTATTCTTGGGGTCATGTATTCTGTACAATTCTTCTTCGAAGTGATAAGATCGCAGGGTATTTACCTCTGCTTGGGATTTCTCGGTGTTCTCGAAGAAGTAATTACCAACATACAGTGGTAGTGACATCCATATTTCCTTTTTCATTCAATATAACATTCCCCCAACCTCGTGTATGATGGTCTGGTATGCGACCTCCTGAAGTACAATCTTGTCAGGAACAAATCAGGGAAGCAAATGAGGTGGTCTCATTGCACCATACACCCGATATATGTGTCATGATCCATGAGATATGAGTCTCCAATTGTCCTTATGACTACTATAGAATTATCGGTCATGCAAGGAGGAGTATTGGTGCAAAAGATGAATTCATACAAAGGGGCAAGAACGTGATCGCATATCTTTTAGTATTCTATGTGATACTTGTGCTCCTAAGGAACTTTATAGTACACATGAATTTCTGAGTCAGATGGATGCCAAATCTACCCCATCCTAAGGTATTTATGGGCTATGCACATGATTTCTAAGAGGTATGAGGACATGTGGAATCTTAGAAATGTTCTGGACTGGGCTCCTTTTACAGCAGAGATGGACACCATGACATTTTCAGATAGGATGTCATCCCAATTGAATTATATCCCTTCATCTACGTAGTAGTATATTAGGGGCATATACGATAGGGAGAATTGTGATGCGTCGGGTTCTCCATATAGTCTACAGAACATGGCTACAAGGTATTGATAGGGTCCTCTCAAAGAACTTGTGGGGTATCCTCCTTTGGCCATATATTTGAATTTTCTGTCAACCCTATACCATTTGGGAAACGAGTCCTTTGGCGTGTATTCAAACTCACTAAGGATATTACTATCCAACTTCTTACTTCCCTTTTTGATGTGGTATCACTTTACTAGATATTTGGGTCTTAACAAAGCTATTGGATCCTTCATGGTATTGCAGATGTGTCTGCCACTTATATCGATATTCTTCAAGATCCATGTGATGGAATCTGTACATGGGAACATCTTCGGGTGTGTTGCTACTCTGAAATTTCCTGATTTTCTGATGTTCTTGAACACCTTAAGTTCATCTAGATATTCAGCTTCAGAGAAGAAGTTATAATTTTGAGCATGTGGTATACTTCTCCCCACTTCAAGATTTCTCCTCCCTTCTCCAAGAGTCTTGATGTATCATCGTATGGAGCTAAGATTATTTGCATATCTCTTTCCTCTTGCTGGCCACTACCAGAGGTGTCAGTCCCAAGTACCTTGCTTGTTGTCTTCTTTCGAGGCGACATACTTGAACCTGGAAAAAATGAGCTCAGTGTGAAGATTAAATTTACACATAATATGAAATTGAATTAAGAATTTGAACTACTAGAAAACTTATTGGGACTGTCATTGGGTAAAGAGTCATCATCTGAGGATGATAAAGTGATGGCAAGGATGCTTGAGTAACTTGGTGAAAAATTGAAGAAGAACAGGTGAAAAATGTGCTTATAAGGAAAAATAAGAGGTTTAAAGATTAACTCCTCTGATGCAAATCGTAGGAGTTGATAACAAGTTGTCTGATGGTTATTGGATGATTTAGTGTCAAAGTATTTGATTTTTTTTCAAGGAATTTCATGCGATAGGAAATGTTATTAGAGGAAAATAGGAGAATTCCTCCTATGTACATCGAAGTAGTTAAAGGGAACTCCTCTGGTGTACATATGTAACGGCCCCCATATGTAAGGTAATAGAAACCTAGATATTAATCCATCAAAATTAGAAAATTTCCTAGCAGTTCAGACCATTACTGAGTAGATGGGCTTCTGGGTTCTAGCCATTCACTCATCATTTACGCACTTTTTCACAATCTTGCTAACATTTTGCCTCACAATCCTAACAATCTGATTTCCTGAAGGGATTCACCATTGAAGGACGACTTCAGCTCAGATCAAGCACCTTTAACCATATCTTTGCATGCGCAGACTCTTTAATAATTCGCTGCGTCCCTCGATCAAGGTACGCATTGCATCTCAGTTCTAGAGAGATGGATCACGAGGTAAATTACTTCAAAATTATTGACCAGGGGTAACCGAGGTTTACTCTCATGTCAAAATTCAACCGGAGGAAGGCTAGCATGCAAGCCCACGTTGGGTTAAGGAATCACTTAGCGCTGTCTCTGGAGGATTTACGCCAACAAAAACAAACCCAAACGAGTACGACTACCCTAGAAGTAGATTCGACCAGAAAATGGAGGGATAAAAGAGCGTTAGTGGCCACGATCCCATTCTCAAGGTTCCATGGGTAGAAGTCATAAACCAGAAATGAAAAAGTAAGAAGCATACCATCCATTTAAATGCAGGGACCAAGAAGGGACGGGCAGTGCCCACACAAGTTTTGTTCTCTCTTTTTAAATCTGTCATGAATGACTGAGAGCGAACCAAGAAAATTTAGCAGGATCATTCTATGGTTTTCCGACGAAAATCATCAGCTAATATTTAAAATTATAATGCAATTTAACGAATTTCTAACGTTGATACATAAACATCTATTATCAACCATAATTTAATTCTAAATTCTAGCATCAAGAAGATTCCCAAAAGATGTCCAAGATATAGTACATCTACGACAAAATGTAAATACTCAACCTATTACAATTTGCTCCATTGCGAAAATAAAGCGACGTCAAATTACATGTATAATCCTTATTACAATTAGATTCATTGCAAAATAAAGTGACAACAAATTACATATATAATCCTTATTACATCAGAAAATAAAGAGACATCATAATTGTGAAAATTAAACCATACATAGCCATCAACCAAGTACTATTTAACTTATCGAAATTATCGTCACCGACGAAATTGGGCCTGGAGACGTTCTTTGGCAACTGGCGACCCTCCTCACTCCTGCTTGCTAATCGCTGAGACCTCACCAGTACCTCCAAGCCCACGTTAAGGGTACTCTTCTTCCCCCTGAGATCCCAGAGCCGCAAAGGGGACATGCACACAAACCATCGAAATATAGCTCCCAGCTCGCCTCGCAAGGTCGAGCTACCACTCTCTAATAGAGATGGGAATCCCAACTCTCACAAGAAAAATCAATGAAGAAAAATATCGACAGTGTAACCTTACACCTACCAGTCGTGATCCATTCCCCTCCTCTGCCATTTCTTTTATAGAGTTCTCTTAGTGACTCGTTTCCAAAATGCACATTTAATTCTTTTTATTAAAATTTATTTGGAATATTCTCCCCTGTACACTTGTCACTCGATCCCTTAGTTGCACCAGAAATTTATTTAATTAATTAATTTAATTTTCCTATTTCCCTCACCCACCTAAAAGCGTTCCTAAAAACGCTCATCGATGTCCCTTTATTAACTTACATTCACTTAAAGACTGACGTCTTTCTTAAAGCTTAGTTGAGTTCGAAATTAAAAAGTTCTCTAGACTAGATTCTCTTCTATGTTCCACATTCCTTTTGTATTCAAGTTTTCCCTTTTTGTTTAAGTTCAAAATTAGCAAGTTTTGCACATAAACACAATTAATCTTTTTAAATAATTTAATACTCCATTAATTTTTAAACTTAATTTTTACCCCCACTTTTCTTCAACCCCCTTTAGTAAATGCTTAATTAATTTTTCGTTCTCATGTCCTACTTATACCTAGGCTTAAATTCAACTAGGCTTAGCAAAATTGTTTTTAAGAGAATTTAATAATTTTTAAACTTTACTCATGCAACAATTATCTTAAGGTTGACAAGGTTAAAATGAGATATTGTTTTATAGGTACCTAGGTTCATTGACTCACCAATGTTAACACCCGCGACGTTCCCTTCAAGACGCACTACGTGCTCCAAGGGTGCCACTCGCCTTCACTCATGTTTCATTTATGTGACGTGCCCTTCAAGACGCACTACGTGCTCCAAGGGTGTCATTCGCCTTTTGACTGATTTTGGTAGTCGTCAAGCCCTTGGAGTCAATACTTCGTTAAGTGACCTTGTGGGAGACTAAGGGCATCTAAGGAATAAGGAACCTTCCTTATGGCGCCCCCCTTAGAATCTTCGTGAGTGACTGTCTCAGTCTGCCCTCACGACATCGTGGATCTCTCGAACTAGGTAATCGTTAACCTACAGTTAGAGCCACGACAGGAGTGCTAGTAGGTTGTGGCAGGGATGTTGCCACACCTATCCCTCAATAAATCTGGTTGTCATGCATGGCCTCTTTACTCCAAATGCGAGTCTGATTAGCAAGCTATCATTAGCCTGCATCCATCAACACAACATGTCAGCGAGCTATAGTCAACATCATAATATACCAGTCATATATCACATATGCAATAACATAAATACTCAAACCATAAACAGTTCACTCCCTAACTTGATCCACAGTCCAAGGGGGTCCATCAACACCATCAACATCTTCAATCTATCAAGAGTCCTGCACACTCAGGAGAAACCAGTCAATAGCACCTGTCGACACATATATAATAAAATAGCATATCATCATATCCACAACATCCTCATAATCCATAGCGAAATAGTCAATCATATAATGAACCGGATCACTTGCATGCAAGTGTCTTCAAAGAATAAGTCACATCAAGTGCGCACAAGAGCGAGATGTTACAACATCAAAGGGGTTAAAGGGAACTATGCCGATTTTCCCAGACTTGTTCAAAAAATGATTTCTTCAAGTAATTTATTTTGTCAGTGTTCTTCTAGTAAGTAAGACTTCCTAAATATGTTTGAAGTCAAGAGGAGGTCTAATGGAAGACTCTTTCAAAACACATAAAATAAGGGGATCCATTTTCTCGAAGGGAAATCACAATGGAATTATGAAAAATGGAGGGTTGTAGTGTCTGACACAACAATTGAATTTATCATTAAAACACAAAATGCTATGTTTAAAGAATCGAGTCGAGGCTTCCATAGTTATATGGGAAAGGAATATACACAATAACAACAAACCATCCTTATATTTTTGGGAATCCACAATCAATATTTAGAGATAGGAGAACCTTGGAGAAACCATTGAGACTCTTCTTTTCATTTTACTCATGCAGAGACATCTTGGTCTTCCATGGAAAATAATTGATATGCACAAACTTAAATGTAACAAGGTGATCACACCACCAATATTCTTATTTGTAATATATTACTTTGCATTGGTGATAATCTCTAATATTCATGTATTCTTATTTGGTATTTATTTTGCACATTGTTCATTTTGATAGTTATCAAAAAAACATGCACTATTGTCATAGGATGTTCACCTAAGCATTTTTATTTTCATAGGGCAATAAAATCTTCTATATTACCAAGAATGTTATCTAAAAACTCAAATAAATTGTTGGTTTCCAAATGACTAATACCAAGATCTAACCATAAAATAATTATTACATTTAGACTATGCATAAGTAATATATTAAGTGTTACATAATTATTTTATGTTTTGGCTTTAGACTACATACAATACTCCATTTAAAAAAAAAATGTGCGAGATGCAGTGATATTTTCACTTGTTACATATTAATGTACTCTATAATTCAAATGGAAAATTTAAGATTAAAAAAAGTGGATCCACTTATTCTTCCATATCACAAATTTCCCTTTCGAGCAGGGGAATAGATTTAGCGCACATGTGGCGGATTATTGACAACGATAATAATCACTTGAAACTTAAAAAGCTCATAGAAACCTAAAAAAGCAATGATCATTACTCCATAATAGAGTAACACCATTTTTTCATTTTTTAATTGAAAATACAATTTGGTAAAAAAAACAATGATCACTCTAAAATTGGTAATAGCAATTTTTGTGGAAAAAACAATTTGGTAAAAATGTATATATTTTAAGAATCTAAAGTTTTACAATTATTCATAGTTGTAAAATTTAATATTTTCATCATCATTATTTTAGATTTTTAATGTATATTCAATTAAAATTTCAATTGATGATAAATGTGTAATTTAAAAAAAAAATAATTTTTACATAAATTTTGAAATCTTATCATTACTAATTTAAAATAATTTTAATTAATAATCAATATAATTTTTTTTTTAAATAAATTAAATATAAGTTTTGAAATCTTTCTAAGAGATACTACAATCATCATGATTAGTTTAAACTTTCGATATGTTAATCAAAATTTATGTATAAGTTTTAAAATCTTTTTAATAAATACTCCAATTATCATCATTTTTCTATATTTACAATATATTCAATTAAAATTACAATTTATAATAAAGTAATTTATAATAAAGTTATGAATTTTTTAAAGTTGTAAATAAGTTCTGAAATCTTGTAAGTAAATATTTCTATTATACTTACAATATGTTTTCTAACATACCATAACTAGCTATCACATTACACTTTGATACATGTTGCTTTCCATTCATTTGAATTATTTTATGTAAAGAGAGTGAATTATACACCTCTCATTTAAAAATACCAAATGTGTTAATGTTGTTATGAGTAAATACTCTTTGTTTTTAATATATGGTGTTTTTTTTTAATTATTCAATATATGGTATTGAGTTTTATATTAATATATATATATATATATATATATAACAAAAAATATTGACAATAATAAGTTGAATTAATTATTTAAACCAAATAATAAATATATTATGATATAAATATTTCAATAACATTAATAACAATAAATTAAATTAACCTTTTAACTAAATAATAATTATATTATTATATCCATAATAACTATAAATAAAATAAGTGTTCTATAAAATATGAATTAAAAAAAGATAAATATTATGTGGGTTTTAATTATTAATAATATGAATCAAATGTTACATAGATTGTTGGTTCCCAAATGACTAACACCAAGATCTAGTCATAAAATATAGGTTAATTTTTTCACGAATTTTTTTTTGCAATTTATTTTAGAGATAAAAATTTGTTCTCTGTTTGAGAAAAATACACAACATAATTAAAACATAAATGCCCGAGAAAATGGGAAGTACAATCCATGCAGCTCTTTGCATAAAAAAACTAGATCTGGTATGCCAAGATAGATGAGAATTGGAATAGTCAGCGCTGAAAATAAAACTGTGTTGTGCACTGCTGGGGGATAAATATGGAGACTGGACAGTTCTTTAAAAAACAATAGTAGTCGGGAGTCCTAAAATAAAATTAGAGAACATGGGGGGCCCTCGTGTCCGTCCACCCAAGGATTATAGGAAATGGAGCCAACTATCTTCTTGAGCGCAGCCTTGGATAGTAAATCCGCTTCTTTGTTGTTGTCCCGATAAGTATGTTTAAAATTTAACATGGTGAAGGATGAATGTTTAAAATTTAACATGGTGAAGGATGACTATAGCTGTCAGATCCTTTCCTTCCATCCAAAGAGGGAGGTAACCTATAGATTGTTTTTATTGTTGAGCCATCTATGATGATGCGAGAGTCCCCGTACAAAAGAAGAGAATCTAGATTTAGTCTAGAGGCCAGAAAAAGAGAGGCCCAGTGTAACGTCCCCGACCCTCTACACCTTTGTCGGGCAACGCTACCCAAATACCTTATCTTTTACAAACTAGATCTGATACCATTTTGTAACGTCCCCACCCACCAACAAACTGAGAAACATCACTTCCTGGCACTTCACTTAGATCTAACACCATACCCATCCATAACCTACTGGGCAACGTGCCTCCTGTAGCTATGCTTCTCTACTCTGATTTGTGACAGCTCCAGCGTTAAACTACTGGGCTATTCCATGCAGAGATACTTGGGGAAAAACATACACATCCTTATAAACATAGAATGATTATTCTACTTATATATAACATATTAATGTGGAAATAAAAGTAAGCCTACACATGCATCATATACAACATACGCAGGAAATACTCATCAATTACAACATATGTACCATTACACAGCATGTAAATGAACATAAAAGTGGTACTTGTCTTTTATTAGAAAACCACCAACTGCGTGTAGACCTTCCACGAACCTCCCAGCCTTAGACCACACTTCTCATCAGACTTAGCAGTGGGCCACCCCTGAGCTGGGACTAAGCTCCACCCAGGGCAAGGGAATCCTAGACTAGGCTAAGGTTACAAGAAACTACACAATACAATTGGAAGGATTCTCTCCAATAGCCTTCTTATGCCCACTACTCATGAACTCTCATTCCCCACATGCTTGTTCCACCCCGAGAATATGCACCTTCATTGTTCCACAGTCCACCGGCTGCTCCACTTCCCCTTTCAAGTTCTTGGCAACATGATGGATCATGAATTCTCAGAGCTCTGTAGCTGGTGCTAGATTCTCTCTAGGAGAAAATCACTTCCCAACAAAATTTCTCACATGGAGAGAGTTTCTCACATGCCTGACAACCTGCCTCTTCAAAGATCAAAGATCAACACACCGATGTTTTCACGTGGTAAAACCCCTACGGGGAAACATCCAAGGCCCCAACCAACGCGGCCACTTGGAGCAGTTT
>ML789489.1:0-14485 GCA_009831015.1 Picea engelmannii | reverse complement strand
CCTTCAACACTTAGGCTCTCTGGCCTAATCAAATACATAAGCCTACCGGCTTATACAAAACTTGGCTCACCAGCCTATAACACATATTTACAATCTCTTTCAGAGCATGGTTTACATCGGGGCTCGGCCTTGGGGACACTACACCCACTACTCACAAAATCTCATTCCCCACATGCCTGTTCCACCTTGGGAATATTCACCTTCATTGTTCCACAGTCCATCGGTTTCTCCACTTCCCCTTTCAAGGTCTCGACAACAGGTCAGATCAGGAATTCTCAGAGCTCCGTAGCTGGTGTTGGACTCTCTGTAGGAGAAAATCACTTCCCATCAAACTCTCTCACCTGGAGAGAGTTGCTCATAGGCCTAAAAACCTGCCTCTTCAACCATGGGCCTGACAACTCGCTTCTTCAACCACTTCAACTCAGTTTTAGTAGGGCGAGGACAAAAAAAAAAGAAACATCGTTCGGTTAACACATGGGTGACGACAACAACAGAAAATGGGCATGGACACCAAAAACGACAACAACCAAATGCTAAGACATAACATAACTCAGGCGAATACAAATGCGTCAGGGTTCACAGGAGACACACGAGATAACTCCAATACCACCCCAGGACTCCAAAGGTGTGTACTAGATTCCGAGGCCGACGATGGATGTGAACTGGTTCAATACGTGAATCCCTGGTCAATTTTTGGGAAGGGTGACAGACTTCCATAGATTCCATAAGGGTCATGAGGAGACTCCATACTGGTCCCCGACACAAGGATGGGAAGCAACGGTAGAATGTGAAGTGAACCCCCTAACATGATGGATTTCCTAGCTATAACTGCATGTGCCCAAGTCGACACATGTCCTCTTGCAGCCACATGTGTTCCACCTCACACTCATTCCCTTTCCCAGGAACTTAGGACAACACCGTTCATGTCCACCTTATCCTTTAGGAAATAATACTAATAAAATATTATTCCCTTAGAGGTAAGCCCTCTAGCCTAGCCTCTAGGCCTAGATACTTAGCCCCCTCCCTCACACCACCTAGTAGAGCTTAGTTCCCCATAACTCTTTCTTCGTGGTTGGTATACACGCAACAATGTGTAATTTTTATTAATGATTTGCATAATTACATATACAAAACAGGCACCTGGCCTTAACATCCTAGGCTCTCTGGCCTAATCATCACGTAAGTATCCTATCTTATTATAACTCATCTCACCAGCCTAACCAAACATGTTTACAATTCATAATTACAACTGGGGTTTTACCTGGGGATATTACACCCAGATGCCCAACAATTCTTCCTTGGTGTTGGAACCCTGACCACAATTAAATGTCCATCTGCAATGAGTACTTGTGGAGATATGTAGCACTCCTCCTGCACCACTCTGCATACCATTTGAATGAGAATCTCCATTGAACTAGCCTATGGGAGTCTTCTCCGGGATGGGGGTCTTGAGCATGGTAGTTTTCCCATATCTCTTGGGTGGATGGCAGTCCGGGTATGGTGTAGTCCAAGCGATTTATAGGCTACAGAGGTGGCCGAGGGAGGTCTATTATCAAAGATGAAATTGTTTCTATCAGTCCAAATAAACCAACAGACCATAGGGGGAAGATTTATAGAGTGATGGGCGAGATTGGACTAGTTATCAAAGCAATTTGCTAATGTAGTTCCATCCTAGGTATAATTTAAATTAAGAGCTATTGTGATGTTGGTCCAGACCGATCTGGTGAAAGCATAGTGGATGAATATATGTTTTGTAGATTCCTCTTCAAGATTGCAGAGATGAAAAATATTGGGGCCGGTCCATCCTTTTTTCTGGAGTACGTCCCAGGTATTAATCTTATTAGCAAGAGAAAACCATATAAAAAGTTTTAGTTTAAGAGGTAAGTTCTAGGACCAGAGTCGGTGTCTCTAGCCGCCTGTATCGTTGGGCCAATAACAATTGGATATTTCAGTGTATACATTCTGCACTGTCAGATAGCCTGATTGGTTGCCCCCCGTCCACATCGGCTGGTCATCTGAATTTTGGAGTTGTATGCCCGTGTTCATGAGGTGATGGCAGAAAGATGTCCACTTGGGCACAAGGCTAGCTGGTAACTCAAGTTCCAGACTTGTTTTCCAAGTGTTTAAAATTAAAATCGAATGGCGAGTTCTGGTTGCTTGGAAGAGGTAAAACACATGTTTTGTATTTAAAGCATAAATCAAATCATGGGAAAGGTAAGATTTTAGATCCATACCATCTATACGGTCCTTTCCCAGGATACTAGAGTGCCCCAAGCCCGGATACCAGCATAAAGAATTAGTAATCTAGCTCATTGTTTTATTGATATTTCTCCAGAAAGGTGATGTCGATCTTGGAGGGGGAAAAGTTGATCTGAGCCAGGAATCCAGAGTAGTATAAAGCATGTATTTATGTTTTAAAATAGAGTGCCAGATCCCTGTGTGAATTATAGCATGCCAAAGGGTGTTGGTCGCCAAAGCTTGGGTAGAGTGTAGGAGGTTCTGGATCCCCCAACCTCCTTTCCTTTTTGGTTTAGCAAGAGCTGACGATTGTGGGTTGAGCATCTTGACCAGAGAAAATTGAAGGACAACTTCCTTAGCTTGTCTAGCACAGAGGTGGGAATGGATGCTAGTGCCATCCAGTAAACAGGTTGGCCGTCCAAAACTCCTTTTAGCAGGGTGTAGCAGCCTCCTAAGGCGAGCCAACGGTTACACCAGTGGACAATTCTTTTCTCAACTTTAGGAATGAGCTAGTTCCAATCTGTGGATTTGAGAGAATCAAATTTTATGAGATAGCCAAGGTACTTGAACCCTTCAGAGAGGTGGATGAAGTTGTGGGGAAGAAGAGATTTCAACAGGGAAAGCACTTGGTCCTGGAGGTTTGCCTGGTGGAAAGTTGATTTGTCCCAGTTGATCGTGAGGCCAAAGGCATTGCAGAAGGTCTTCAACAGATTAGTGATCTTCGTTTATTATTGTATAGATCCATTTGTCATGATCAACACATCATCAACAAACAGTAGGTGCAAGATTCTAATAACTTTGGAGACTTTAATCCCAGTGATCTTCCCTTCAGATTAAATTTTTTTAAGGAGCTGCGAGAGGTCTTCCATGGCCAAAATGAAAAGAAGAGGTGAGAGTGGGAAACTCTGCCTCAAGCCTCTGCCGCTGCAGAAAAAATGGGAGGGTTCGCCATTCACTAAGACTGAAAAATTTGTTGTTGTCACTCCACACATGATCCACTTGATGGAGGTAAGACTGAAGCCTAATTTGGTAAGGATTAATCTAAGAAAATCCCAATCTATAAAATCGAAGGCTTTTTTCAGGTCTAACTTTAGAATTATAGCCTTTGATTTTTTTGCCTTGATGTTGTGTAGACACTCATGCGTTACGCCTATGGCGTCTAATATCTGTCTTCCTTTTAAAAACCTGAGCTATTCTCCAGAGAGAGCTCTCGAGAGGATAGACTTTATCCGGTTAGCAATAATTTTAGTTATCAGTTTGTAGCACATGTTGCATAAAGAAATCGACCTGAAGTCCCCAAAGGTAGAAGGGTTGTTCTCTTTTGGAATGACAGTTAAGAAAGTCGAGTTGAGGGTGCCTATGATTCTGCCGAGGAGTCTAGAGTCTTCAACAAGCTCTAGAAGGTCGAATCCAACCAAATCAAAAAATTGAATGAAGAATTCAACCGTCCAGCCGTCCGGGCTTGGACTTTTGTCTTTGTTGGAGGAAATTAGAGCCACATGCACCTCCTGTAGCGTGCATGGACTGTCTAGTGAGTTAGAATATTTAGCTGTAACAAAACGAGAAAAGACATTTGCGACAAAGACTGAATCTTGTATATGGATATGCGTAGGCGCTAGATAATTTTTTTTATAATGAGTTGTGGCCGCCGATTTAAGTGTTGGCTATCCTCTGTGAGTGGTGCCTGAGTCATCTTGTAATTCCTAGATGTGCTTCTTGTTCTGTCCGGAGCTAGCAAATTGGTTGAAAATTTTCGTATTGAGGTCGCCGCCTTTGATCCAAGTCGCTCTGCTATGTTGACGCCACCAAGCTTCATCCACTAGGAGAAGTTTGTTTTTATCTAATTCCAGTTGTCGCAGTGATAGGGTTTTGTCACATAATCCTCCGAATGGTGTATCCTCCAGGAGAAGGTTCTGAATCATGAGTTCTAGATCACTCAACCTCGCTTGATTGTGTAGCCTGTGGTTGCGAGCCCACGGTTTGATGCAGACTTTGAGAAATTTTAGCTTTCGCATGAGGCAATGTAGGCTATGCATAAGTAATACATTACGTGTTATATAATTATTTTATGTTTTGGCTTTAGACTACATAAAATACTCCATTAAAAAATGTGTGAGATGCACTTATATTTTCACTTGTATATTAATGTACCCTGTAATTTAAATGGAAAATTTAAGATTAAAAAAAGTGGATCCACTTATTGTTAGAGGGATTGTCTAATTGTTCTACGAAATTATTTTTGCGGCTCAAATCCAATGACATAAATTTGCAGGAAATCACTATTTTTTGTTATTTAAAATCCATTTTAAAATGCAGAAATGGATTCAACATGCTGAAAAACCCTTAGAACACTGCAATTATACAAAAATAAACACTCCTATGGATCTAACAATTTCTCTTAGGATTTGAACAAATATCCCTGAAAAATTTAAAGAAAAATCATTTTGTAGAACATTTAGACTACTGTGTTCATAAATTCCGAGTTCTAACACCAAAACGGATTTAGCGCATATATGGCGGAGGCGGAGGGACACGACGGAACCAACTGGTGCCCCGGTGAGCTACTGGCTGAGGAGGGCTAACCGATTGTCTCCTTGTATTTATTTTCGCATATCTATCCTCGTACGCATAATTCTTTGTCATATGTCGTAACTGTTTTATATTTGTGCCCTGTAAACGCCATGGATCCGCCTGGATCATACTCATTTGAGCTGGTTTCCTGCAATTGCAAACACAAGTTCTCGAGAGAACAAAAAATGAGTAAAAGGCTCAATAAAAGTCATTTTAGGTAATGTAATTGAGATTGAGAGTGCTCATGGATCTTACCATCTTTGAGTGCCCATGGCAGCCAATGGTTACAGAAAGCAGCAGAAAGAGCAGTGCGTATACCAAGTGAACCATTATTAACGATGGTTGAATTCTCACACTTCTCTTCATCTTCTCCCCAGAGGTAACATGCTGCTATTCGTGTGTTTATATATTGAATCAAGGCACCGCGTTAGACAAGATTGAAGTCAATGCAACACCAGAAGTGAATTGATGGAAACATCTCAGTGATGGAAGTGATTGGATGGCTTTAAGTGCGTTCCCATCCATCCGTCAAACAACTGCCAGTCAATGGAAGTGATTAGATTGCTTTAGGTGCGTTCCCATCCATCTGTCACCGTCAAACATCTGCCAGTGAAATAGGGAGTGAAATAGGGAGTGGGTTAACTGGGGAGTAATTTTTCTTCCAGTTTGTTTTTAAATTTTCGGTTAATCCAGAATTTTGATAGATTTTTTGAGCATTTGGGTTGGTTTAAATTGGGGCAAAATCCCTAGTGTAAGGTTTTGAAATGCATTGGACTTTAACCCATGCTAAACTCAAACTACTCCTGAAAATCTAGCGGGATTCATGCCTGTTTTTTTGCCTAAAAAGCGGAACTCGGGAGGGAAGATTGCTCCCGAGTTAGCCTACTCAGTGAAATAGGGAGTGGGCTAACTCGGGAGCAATCTTCCCTCCCGAGTTACTGAGCATCTGGGTTGGTTTAAAATGGGGCAAAACCCCTGGGGTAAGGTTTTGAAATGCATCGACTTTTAACCCATGTTAAACTCAGACTACCCCTGAAAATCTGGTCGGATTCAGGCCCCTTTTTTTGCCTGAAAAGCGGAACTCGGGAGAGAAGATTGCTTCTGAGTTAGCTTGCTAAGTCAAATATAGAGTGGGCTAACCAGGGAGCAATCTTCCCTCAGAGTTACTTTTCCGGTAGGTCCTCCGGCAACTTGTTTTTAAATTTCCGGCCAATCTAGAACTCTGATCGATTTTCTAAGCATCTGGTTTGGTTTAAAATGGGGCAAAACCCTTGGAGTAAGGTTTTGAAACACATCGAACTTTAACCCATGCTAAACTCAGACTACCCCTGAAAATTTGGCCGGATTCAAGCCCATTTTTTGCCTGAAACGTGGAACTTGGGAGTGAAGATTGCTCCCGAGTTAACCTACTCCGTATGGGTTAAAATTTGATGCCTTTCAAATCCTTACTTTAGGGGTTTTGTCCCATTTTAAACCAACCCAGATGCTCATAAAATTGATCAAAGTTTTGGATTGGCCGGAAATTTAAAAAAGGAGTTGCGGGAGGACCTACCGGAAAAGTAACTCGAGGGAAGATTGCTCTCGAGTTAGCCTACTCCATCAAATAGGAAGTGGGCTAACTCGGGAACAATCTTCCCTCTCCAGTAACTTTTCCGGTACGTCCTCCATTTTTAAATTTCCAACCAATCCAAAACTCTGATCGATTTTATGAGCATCGAGGTCGATTTAAAATGAAGCAAAACCCCTGAAATAAGGTTGAGTTTAACCCATGCTAAACTCAGACTACCCATAAAAATCTGGCCGAATTGAGACCCATTTTTTTAAAGCCAAACTCAAGAGAAAAGATTACTCCAAATGAGTATGAGCTCTTTTGAAGTTGGAAAAAGTGCACTTACCGATTACAACGGCCTCTTTCGAACAATTCGTGCAGCCAATATCTGATGGCTTATCGCTTCCCAGTCTTCGGCAATACTTACGGTGGCATACTTTTCCATCAACGCTCCTGCAGTCCTATCAGAAGAGATTTGAACGATGTTGTTTATCAGATCCCACGTAGCTGTGCATTCAGCGAAAGAAATTGCTTCATTATGAAGTTTGGAGAAATGGATCGATGCATAATTCTCTTTCGACGAAAAATGCTTCATTAGTCCTTTGCTTTGTTGATACTATTTCAAAACATAAAGCGATGCTGATTTTTGGATCATTGTTGAACTTTTTGTGTTATGGTTGGATTTGTAATTGTTCTTTGGAGTTTGAAACGGAGTTTTGTTTTGTATTTAGTATTTATTAGGTAGTTGGTGGTTTTCAGTTATAAATCTCAATGCACAACATTATAATATTTTCTTCTGTTTTGTTGTACTGAGTATTTATTAGGTTATTAGGTGGGTTTCCTAAAATTTTTATTTGATTATTTTGTTTTGTAGTTGATATGAGTGATGTAATTGTTACTTAAAAAATATCGAGATCAAGGCACACCATGAGAATATTTTGTTTTGTAATTGATATGAGTGATGAATTGGTATTAAAAGTGATCAATGTCAATCCATAACCATAGGAAAGAGATTGATATGAAGAAATGTATGTTTATTGTTTTATATATATATATATAATTTATTTTAATAATTATAAATAGAAAATATAAACATTATTTTTATGGTTATTTATTTTTATTAACAAAATCATGGTATATTGAATCTCATCTCTAATAAACACAATAAATAATTTATGAAAAAGTAAAGAAGGTGTATCACATTTAAATAATAAACACAATCTTCAACAACATCTACTCTTTTGCATGTGTTTTTACTAATTTTATTTATTTAGGAACACAACTTAGGAGTATGAGTTGGAGAACATTTATTTCCTTGTTTTTTTTTCCATGAAAAAAAGAAGTAATTTTATTCATTTGAAAATAATCAAATTACTTTTTGTAGGTGCCTTAAGCACGACTCAATCAAGGGTAAAGTGATCAGAAAATAGAAGCTTGGAGGGGACCAGAAGTTAGCTAATAAGACACAAAGAAATATACAATAAAATGAGTTGGGAACAACCCAAAATAAGTTAGAAAATGACCATTGAAGTACAAGAAACCTCGCCATGAAATACATGCTAGGAAATTCAATCATAAAGAAAACCCTGGAGGCCGGAAGGACTAGGTCAGAGTGGTAAGAAGCTCCCACATCAATAGAACTAGAAAGCTACGATGCTAAAGAAAATCCCATCCAACAAACACCGGGAAAAAATAAACCAAAAGATGCACGCCCTCAAGGCCAAATTCGACCCTGTAAATTTAAACTGATTTAAACAAATTCAAATTAATGTAAACAAATTCTAACTCTAGCAAAACAAACTCTAATTCATTTAAACTAACTCTAACTCGAACAAAACTAACATTAAATGGACATATGTGTAATATGTATAAGATGTGATATTGTAATATGTGATGTTGTAATCAGACCTGTGCATGGACATGGACAGGGCCAAATTCGGCCCTGTCAATTTAAACTAATTTATATTAACTAAAACAAATTCTAACTCTAATAAAACAAACTCTAATTGGTTTAAACTAACTCTAACTCTAACAAAACTAACATTAAATGGACATATGTATAATTTGTGTAATAAGTGTAGCATGTGATAATGTAATATATGATGTCATAATCAGGCATGTCCCTGTACATGAAAATGGATGAATACAACTATGTCCATGTACAGGGACATGCCTGAACTGTCCCTGTACATGGACAGGGCAGTATGCTATATATTATAATATATAACATTTGTTATATACTATAATATATAACATATGTTATATATTATAATATAACATATGTTATATATTATAATATATGGAATGTGAGATATTCTTGTATTTACGAAAGGTTCGGGAGCTTGTTCTTGTGTAGGAATTTGCTTTTGACAATAATAGCAATTCTTGGAACCTTTCTAGTGTAAAAGAAAATGATCATCTAAAGCAGATTTATTTAAAACAGGTTTATATATAGGGGCTTTAGATAAAGAAGAAGAGGATGAGTATCTGGCAGAAGAGGAAGATTTTCTGATCAGAGTTACTAATAGATAAAGAAGATAGATCTAAATCTCTATTTTTGGAACTCTGAGATCTTCCTATTCTTAATACATTCTTTCCAAAGGAGTTTTGTTCAATCTTGAGTTCTCTAGCCATAGGAGGCGATATTCTGAAATAAATAGGTTCATATTCTGCAGACCATTCATCAATAGCAGTAAGCTTAGGAAAATTCTGAATCTTTTGTTTTATAATCTGGACTGCTTGAGTCATCTTATAATTCCATGGCATTACTTTACTTAGTATTTTCTGAAGTATTCTGACATCCTTAGCTTGATTTTCATAAAATTGCCGTATGTAGTTCAAACAACCAAGGAATATTTGCAGTTGCTTCTGATCTAAAATTTCATCAGGGAATTCTGCAAGCTTCTTTAAAACATGATCTTGGAGTTCTACTTCTCCTTTGGATAGTATTAAACCAAGACACTCAATCTTTGTCTGTGCCCAACAAAGCTTAGAACGACTGAGCACCAAACCATGTTTATACAAGAGGTCATAAACAACCTTCAAATGTTGTACATGATATTTACAATCTACAGAACAAACAAGCAAATCATCAATATATACAATTACAAAATTGAGATGTTTGAAGATGTCATCCATTCATTTCTGGAATTTTGATGGTGCATTCTTCAAAACAAAGGGCATCACTTTCCATTGATACTGGCCATTTGGGACAACAAAAACTATCTTATATCTATCTTTAGGAATTATTCCAATTTGCCAGAATCCACTTTTCAAGTCAAACTTACTGAAAACATTACACTTCCCGATCTTTGAAAATAACAACTCTTTTGATGGTAAAGGAAACCTGATAGGAAGTAGAGAATCATTCAAAGCTCTATAGTTTATTACCATCCTAGGTTTTCCTCTTTTTTGTTCATTGTGTTTATTAACATAGAATGCAGGACAAGCCCAAGGGCTTCTACTGATTTCTATCAATTTCCTTCCTAGGAGTTTTGTAATTTCTTTCTGGTAATAATCACATTCTGTTGGAGACACGTGATTAAAAGATGTTTTCTGTGGTTTAGGAGTGTAATCTTCTTTATAGGGCAGACTGACAAAGTATTTTTCTCTGGTCCAAAAAGCATTAGGATAATCTAATGTACAATCTTTTTCTATCTTATCCTTGATGTCCTTTATCAATTCTATACCATGCTTTTCAGTATGACCAATGATCTTTTGAATATGTATCAGGCTGCTAGCAGATTTTTCAATTTGTTGGAAAGTCTGTTTTACTGCAATTCTTGTTTCATAACTAGACTTGCTGGGTACTTTAATTGTCTTACCCAAAATTGTAAGTTGTACAAAATTGCTACCTATAACAAAAGGTAAACATTTATTTACAAAATCTTGTCCTAACAGTATATCTGCACCAGTATCATAACAGTAGAGTGTAACCGATACTTTAGCTTCCTGTATCATTATTGGAAAGTCTGGGGCTATGTATTTAATCTTTATTTCTGACTTATTGACATCTCTGAAGGAGATATCAATAGGTTTCCAATAATAGTCTGGTATAGCTCCATGCTTAGCACAGGAATTCATGGCACCTATATCTAGTTGTGCATCCAATGTGTACTGCAGATAACCTTGGACTTTGAGACTTACAGTAATAACCAATCTGCAATCTAAGCCATTCATTTGCTTAGAATCATATGGTTCACTTTCTGTCTCTTCATTGAACATTTCATTTTCTAGTTGTTCATGTCTTTTCATCTTTAGGAAGTTTAATTCTTCTTTCTGTAATTTCAAGCTTCTCCATAAATCAACAATTAATGCTTCTTTCTCTTTTATTGATTCTTCAAGATGGAATATGGTATTGTCTAAGGATTCATCTTCTATTAGAGTTTCCTTAGTTGGTTCTGAAATCTTGACAATACTTTTTGCTCTACTATCCTTTTGCTAGGATGACCTAAAATCAACATCTTTAGGTGTGTAATTATGGATATTCACCATGCTTGGCTACTGGATTTTATCAATTTGAGCAGAGAGTTGGTAAAGTTGAGAAGAATAACGTATGGAGAGCTGGAATTGTCCAGGAGTGAGAACGGACAATTTCTCTTGGAGTTCAGACCTTTGTTTAAGAAGAGATGTAAGGTCTGTATAGGGAGACATCATTTTAATGTCGAGAAAATGCATGGTTTCAACAATCTGGGATGAATTTGAATCATCGTCAGAAGCTGGATCAAGAAGGTTGTTATCAGAGAGGTAGGAATCACTATCCTCTATTAAGGAAAGGTACTCACCATCTAAGCGAATTTCAACTAAATTCCATTCGGAATGATTATAACTAGATTGGAAAAGATCCATAATCTTTGTTTGGAACTTAGTTTTAGTCTGAAGAGGACATTGAGAAGCCCAGTGGCCAAGATTTTTATAGATAAAGCAGGATGATTGCTTTACTTGGCGATTCTGTGGTCGACGTTTAAAGTAGGATTTCTTTCGGGAGTGACTGTTTCTAGTAAACCTCTTAGGATATTTCTTAAAGAATCCTCGTGGCTTAGGTTTACACTTAAAACAACCACAATCCTTTTTACATGAGTCCTTTCTAGCATTCTTTTTGTTACAACCAAAGTGATAAGTTTCTGCAAACATATCACAGACAAATGAGTCGAAACCTAATTGTTTCTTCACAGATTTATTAGTTTTTCTGCGAAGACATTCTTTTTGTAGAGCCATAACGATATGCTCATGCAAGCCTGCTAGAGAGAGTTGTGATATATCAATATTTAATTCTTCAAATCTATCTCTAACCAGGTCAGGTACCTTACCAGACATTGCAGATAAATACTTTCGTAGATATGCTACATTTTCAGGATCAGGAGATTTATACAGTAAATCTTGCATTGTACAGAGGAATTTAGGGAGTTGAGATATATGGAATAATTGTTGATTCATAAACAAATCAGCATAATGATTTGAATCTATTTTAGCATTGCCATATAATTCATGTACAACTGCTTTTATAAGCTCTTCAATAGGGTTGTCATGATTCATCAACTTGAGCTTATCTTCTTCTCGGATTCTGTCCCACCAGAGTCCTAAATTTCCTGTGAATCCCCAAGTTAACCTTAAGGCTAACTCATTCCAGGCTATCTTATTTTGGAATATCATCTTTTGGGTTCTTGCCCATGCCTGCCATTTTTGAAAGATTAACATCATTTCGTTCTTTGATCTGCAATTTAGATTTGTGATGGGTGCAGATTCTATATTCTCTCTTGAGAATGAGGCATGTTTAGCAAAATTAGCCGGATCAAAAGGGACTTTCTTGGAAGAGCCGTATTTGGCATTGCACCACTTTTCCCAAGCAGATTGGAAGGCATTTCCTCCTGCATCATCATGTGAGGAACGAGGTGCATTCTTTGTTGAGCTATCAGCTTCATCTATCCCTTTTATAAATGGGACTAGGGATATAGAAACTTGTTGTGATTTGTGAATGTCTTCTTTCATAGTAGAAGACTGTTTCTTTACTAACTCTATCTTTTCAGTAGCTATTTCCAAAACTTCAGCAATTCTTGCTAGAACTAGATTTGGAACCTCAATAGCTAACTGTTTGAGAGTTAGATGTTTCTGTTCCTCTTTGGAACTGGTATTACCAAACCAATTGAAAGATGCATGTCTTTTAATATCATCAAATTTAATAGGAGAGGGAGTCTCCTTTTCTTTTTCAAAAGAATCTTTCAGACTAAAAACAATAGTCTGAATTGTATCTAGTTTCTCAAGAATCTGTACAAGTTGAGTCTTAACCTATTCTTGATTATTTTCTAAGGAATCAATTTCTGAATGCAAACCATTCATGTGAATTTTAGTCTGTAGCACATCTTGCGCGATATCATCAATGTTCTGAGCAAGACAGACTGATTGGTAGTTTGCATAATTTTGTAATCTCACTATATCTTGAGATTGTTCTGCATCAGCTTTTCTATATTTGATAAAATCTAGGTCAGCTACAAGATCATTCTTGAACACTGGAGTATGGTTTCCTGGTCCAAGATTCCTTTGAGGAAGGGTAGATTTTTTATCCCTGTCACTCCTTGGTAAAGGGGAATTTATCATTTTGATCAGAGGGATGGCTAGATCTACACATTCTGAACAGTTAGCATGTTGGCCATTATGTTCTGTTTTAGATTGGAATGTCCGAAAATTCTTAGGAGCAGATGGAATGTGAGATATTCTTGTATTTACGAAAGGTTCGGGAGCTTGCTCTTGTGTATGAATTTGCTTTTGGCAATACTAGCAGTTCTTGGAACCTTTCTGGTGTAAAAGAAAATGATCATCTAAAGCAGATTTATTTAAAACAGGTTTATATACAGGGGCTTTAGATAAAGAAGAAGAGGATGAGTATCTGGCAGAAGAGGAAGATTTTCTTAGATGTGTATCAGAGTTACTAATAGATAAAGAAGATAGATCTAAATCTCTATTTCTGGAACTCTGAGATCTTCCTATTCTTAATACATTCTTTCCAGAGGAGTTTTGTTCAATCTTGTGTTCTCTAGCCATAGGAGGCGATATTTTGGAAGAAATAGGTTCATATTCTGCAGACCATTCATCAATAGCAGTAAGCTTTGCAAATCCTAATGTAATGGGTGAAACATTGCCAGGTCCAACCACCACGCTTTCGGAAGTAGCGCGCTGCATTAATTTGGGATTAAGTGTAGGCATAGTTGTGGAAACAAAGCAAAGACAGGTAGTTGTATGTAGTTGGGCAATATTAGAAGAATCTTCCATATCAAAACCAAAAAAATGTACATAGGCTTGGAGCAGAGTAGAAATGTATGGATCTGTCACCGAGACTTGAAATCGGGGTAGGGATGACGACCAAACTGGGCCATTATGTAGAGGAGATTGGAATCCGGATATTAGGGCATTAGAAAATTGATTATGTCTTGAATCAATGATGCAATTTAAGATAGACGTATTAAGAACAGGTTTGACCAAAGGGTTAATTCCAAACTGAATAAGGCCAAGATGGACATATTGATATCCATGTTCTAATTCTCAATCAATATCAGCTTGTTGAATAAGAGGGATCTGATAAACAGTTTGACAGAGAGAGAGAGGCACATTATGAGAACAATATCTAATAAGTGTAGAAGCATGGAACTTAAATATAGGTAAGTCATAGATTTTGGAAGGTTCTATCTCAGGCATCCTCCAATTTATATCTAGCTCATACTCCTGAGCTATTAGCCTTGTATTGTACAAAGACTTAGAAGAAGAAGACCGACTGAGAAAATTCTTATACCACTTAGATGGTTTATATTTAACATCAGCAGATAAATCATAAGAAGCTTTATCATTCTGTGAAGCCATTATCAACTACTGCAACTTCTGACAGTATACTTAAGATATTGTAGGTAAGCAAATATATCAAGTGGTAAGATCTAACTTACTATGGGAAAAGGACTTTGCATCACTCCATGCCTTTCTTCGGCTTCAACGACTGACTTAAGTGTCCTACAACAACAACTAGAGACCACAACCAAGTAGATCACTTCACTCAATACTGAACATTTGCACATCTCACAATCATATACTTCAGACACATGGCTCGTATCAAGATAGAATCACTTCTCAACAAACTTCTTT
>ML789488.1:485742-501561 GCA_009831015.1 Picea engelmannii | reverse complement strand
AACAGTAAAAATAACCAACCAGACCAGAAATAATAATATTGTTTGAATGAGGAGCATTCAAACGTAATCCAACAAGATCCATCATACTTAGTCTGAAGCATGATCTTGCAGTAATCTTCATAAGATAAATATGGTGAGTAGAGACTGATGTATACTTGTCCTTGGAAAGGTCCTCCAGTCATGATTCCCCTAAATAGATTTCTACTATCTCTAAAATATCTACTAAATGTAGTATTATGATTGTTCATCTGTATCCATTTTTCCAGGATATTTATACATGTCGAACTGGACTTTATACAACATGATAAACACTCAAAACAATAACAATATGTACAAGTATTTCAAACCAAGATCCATTTGAATCCTGGTGGAGGAGCATCCTTATGGACTAAGGAGGATGAATCCATTTAATTGTTTTATCTTTTTCTTGAAGAGGTGCTCCTTCTCTGGTTAATAAGTCTGCAATACAATTGTCTTTTCCAGGCTTGTAATGTATTTCAAAATCATATCCATCAAGCCATAGACTCCATCACAGCACTCTGTTATTTCCCTGTTCAAGCAACCTTTGGTTAGAGAGCATACCCTTCATATGTTTTAAATCTGTTCTAACAATAAAATGAACAGGTTTAAGGAATATCCTAAATTTCTTAATGCCATTCTTGACAGCAAGGATTTCCTTATGTGATGAAGGATATATTGATTCTTCATCAGTAAAACATCCAGAAGTATATATACATACTTCCTCCAATCTAGGACCATTTTTCTGGAGTAAAATTGCAGCCCAAGTGTCATTGGAGGCATCAGATTCTAAGATTAGTTGCAGGTCTAAATCTGGAAGATGTAATTTTGGCAAATTCTGGATCTTCTGCTTGATTATCTGGACTGCTTGTGTCATCTTGTAGTTCCAAGGAATAGTTTTACTCAACCTTTTCTGCAAGATCCGAACATCTTTAGCTTGATTTTCATAAAATTGTCGGATATAGTTTAAACATCCTAGGAACCTTTGTAATTTCTTTGTATCCAGTATTTCATCAGGGAATTCTAACAATTTCTTCATAACATGGTCTTGGAGTTCTACTTCTCCTTGGGAGAGAATTAATCCAAGATATTCTATTTTTGTTTGTGCCCAACATAATTTGGATTTACTGAGAACTAAACCATGCTTGAATAATGACTCATAAACAATGTTCAAATGTTGTACATGGGACTTTATATCTTTAGAACATACTAACAAGTCGTCAATATATACAATGACAAAATTCAAATGTCTGAATATATCATCCATTCTTTTTTGAAATTCGGAAGGAGCATTTTTCAATCCAAATGGCATAACCTTCCACTGGTATTGTCCCTGTGGAACAACGAATGTAGTCTTGTACCTATCTTTGGGTACTATGCCTATTTTCCAGAAACCACTTTTGAGATCAAATTTACTAGAGACATTGCATTTTCCAATTTTTGAGAATAATAATTCTTTTGAGGGTAAAGGGAATCTGATTGGTAATAGAGCTTCATTGAGAGCTCTGTAATTAATCACCATTCGTGGATTTCCTCTTTTTTGTTTACTATGCTTATTTACATAGAAAGCTGGACATGCCCATGGAATTCTACTATTTTCAATCAGTTTTCACTGTAATAACTCACTAATCTCCTTTTGGCAATACTCAAGTTCAGTAGGAGACATATGATTAGCAGAAGCTTTCTGAGGTCTGGCAACATAGTCTTCTTTATAAGGCAGATTGACAAAATACTGTTCTCTGGTCCAGAAAGCATTAGGATATTCAAAAGTGCAATATGTTTCAATTTTATCCTTGATCTCTTTTATAATTTCCATCCCATGTTTATTTACATGAGTGACTAGTTTCTGAATTCTGGCAAGATGATTAGCAGACTTTTCCACTTGTATAGTGGATTCCTTTACTGCAATCCTTGTTTCATAGATGGATTTGCTAGGTATTTTTAGAGTTTTATTATTAGCAAACAACTGTACAAAATTATTTCCTACAGTGAATGGAAGACATTTATTTACAAAGTCTTGGCCTAAGAGGATGTCTTCTCCTGTATCAAAACTGTACAGAGTTACTAGCACCTTTTCTTCCTGTAAGTAGATGGGGAAATCTGGAGTGATATGTTTAATTTTCAACTCAGTTTTATTAACAGCACGAAAAGATAGATCTACAGGCTGCCAATAATATTCAGGTATTGCTCCATGTTTAGCACATGAATTCATAGCACCAGTATCTATTTGGGTGTCTAAGGTATATTGCAGATATCCTGAAGCTTTAATATTAATAGAAATGACTAGTCTGTCATCTAGGCCTTTGACTAATTGGAAACAATCAGCTCTTGAATTATTTAGAGATATCTCATATTCCATTTCTTCATCTCTTTTATTTTTGAGATATTCTAATTCTTCCTTCTGTAGTTTCAGGGATTTCCACAAATCTCGGATCAATGCTTCCTTTTCTCTGACTTCTTTTTCAAGATGTTCAATAGTATTTTCTAATGTATCAGTATCATTTTGTATAGGGTCAGAGGGGGCACTTACTGCTTTGCCACGTGCATCAGTTTCTTTAGATGGTGGATTTTTATACTCAGCATCAGAAGGTGTGTAATGGTGGATATTCACCATGCTGGGCTGTTGCAGAGTATCAATCTGGGCAGTAAGAGAGGCAATTTGGGAGGAATAGTGATCATAAAGCCGAAACTGTCCAGGAGTGAGGGCTGAGAGTTTGGATTCGAGGGCAGATCTCTGAGATTTAAGAGAGGAGATATCTACAAAGGAGGTCATCATTTTGATATCCAAAAAATTTAAGGAGTCACCAATGTCAGAGGAGGAGACTGAGTCGGGATCAGAAACATAGGCAGGGTCCATAGGAGAAGAACTATCATCTGTGAGAGATAGGTATTCACCATCTGAACGGTTAGAGACTAAGTCCCACTCGGCTGGATCATATCCAGTTAGGAATAAATCCATGATCTTTGTTTGGGCTTTGGTCTTTGACCGCAGAGGACACTGAGATGCCCAGTGTTTTTACACTGAGATTATTTACACTTGAGATCAGTGTTTTTCATTTACTTTCACAAGATCCCGAAGGCGAGTGAAGCAAAGAGGATACACACTGCTCGACTCAGAATGACTCAAAGACTATAAAGACTCTTATCCTACTCTCTCTCGCTCAAATTCCGAATGAATGAAATGAGAGTGAAGAGATTTATTTATACAAATATTAGTAAGTAACTGGTAGGCTATTACTGGCATCTACCGGTGACAAAAGATTCCATGAAGAGATATATGGGGCAGTTGTGGACTACAGCTGTTATCTCGTCCCTTAGAGGCTCAGCCATATGGGGACCCATCATACCTTTTATGGAATGACTTGACTTAAAGTTAAGAATCTTATCTATTACACTGTGGAGTTTTACGGAAACCCACCCAACCGTCGGGACACCACTGTCGGCCCGATAGACATGAATCGAATCTCTTTATTACAATGAAGGACAATAGGGTCCATCATGCTTCCATCATATTATCTATATTATATTGTGCAATTGAATCAAAAGAAAAATCACTGTCATAGGCATGACTGCTAGGTGGAGAGCTGTGATCATTTGAGAAGGGTGGAAGCCCACCAAAGCATTTGTAAAAAGGTGATCCCATCAGTGTAGGAATCAATTCATCTTCGGGAACGCATAATTCTCCAAAAATAGTCACTGCAAACTTTATAATGTAGAGAATCATAATGTAGTTCACTTCCTCTAAAAGATAGATTGAATGTGAACCAGGCTTCATAATGAGATGCTTCCTAAACTTCAGCTAAAAACCATTGTTTGAAGGCTTCCTTGCTTGTATTTTGAAAGAACTCAGCATCTCTTGGGCAATATTTCCATAACAGTAAAAATAACCAACCAGACCAGAAATAATAATATTGTTTGAATGAGGAGCATTCAAACGTAATCCAACAAGATCCATCATACTTAGTCTGAAGCATGATCTTGCAGTAATCTTCATAAGATAAATATGGTGAGTAGAGACTGATGTATACTTGTCCTTGGAAAGGTCCTCCAGTCATGATTCCCCTAAATAGATTTCTACTATCTCTAAAATATCTACTAAATGTAGTATTATGATTGTTCATCTGTATCCATTTTTCCAGGATATTTATACATGTCGAACTGGACTTTATACAACATGATAAACACTCAAAACAATAACAATATGTACAAGTATTTCAAACCAAGATCCATTTGAATCCTGGTGGAGGAGCATCCTTATGGACTAAGGAGGATGAATCCATTTAATTGTTTTATCTTTTTCTTGAAGAGGTGCTCCTTCTCTGGTTAATAAGTCTGCAATACAATTGTCTTTTCCAGGCTTGTAATGTATTTCAAAATCATATCCATCAAGCCATAGACTCCATCACAGCACTCTGTTATTTCCCTGTTCAAGCAACCTTTGGTTAGAGAGCATACCCTTCATATGTTTTAAATCTGTTCTAACAATAAAATGAACAGGTTTAAGGAATATCCTAAATTTCTTAATGCCATTCTTGACAGCAAGGATTTCCTTATGTGATGAAGGATATATTGATTCTTCATCAGTAAAACATCCAGAAGTATATATACATACTTCCTCCAATCTAGGACCATTTTTCTGGAGTAAAATTGCAGCCCAAGTGTCATTGGAGGCATCAGATTCTAAGATTAGTTGCAGGTCTAAATCTGGAAGATGTAATTTTGGCAAATTCTGGATCTTCTGCTTGATTATCTGGACTGCTTGTGTCATCTTGTAGTTCCAAGGAATAGTTTTACTCAACCTTTTCTGCAAGATCCGAACATCTTTAGCTTGATTTTCATAAAATTGTCGAATATAGTTTAAATATCCTAGGAACCTTTGTAATTGCTTTGTATCCAGTATTTCATCAGGGAATTCTGACAATTTCTTTAGAACATGGTCTTGGAGTTCTACTTCTCCTTGGGAGAGAATTAATCCAAGATATTCTATTTTTGTTTGTGCCCAACATAATTTGGATTTACTAAGCACTAAACCATGCTTGAATAATGACTCATAAACAATGTTCAAATGCTGTACATGGGACTTTATATCTTTAGAACATACTAACAAGTCGTCAATATATACAATGACAAAATTCAAATGTCTGAATATATCATCCATCCTTTTTTGAAATTCGGAAGGAGCATTTTTCAATCCAAATGGCATAACCTTCCACTGGTATTGTCCCTGTGGAACAACGAATGCAGTCTTGTACCTATCTTTGGGTACTATGCCTATTTGCCAGAAACCACTTTTGAGATCAAATTTACTGAAGACATTGCATTTTCCAATTTTTGAGAATAATAATTCTTTTGAGGGTAAAGGGAATTTGATTGGTAATAGAGCTTCGTTGAGAGCTCTGTAATTAATCACCATTCGTGGCTTTCCTCTTTTTTGTTCACTATGCTTATTTACATAGAAAGCTGGACATGCCCATGGAATTCTACTATTTTCAATCAGTTTTCTCTGTAATAACTCACTAATCTCCTTTTGGAAATACTCAAGTTCAGTAGGAGACATATGATTAGCAGAAGCTTTCTGAGGTCTGGGAACATAGTCTTCTTTATAAGGCAGATTGACAAAATATTGTTCTCTGGTCCAGAAAGCATTAGGATATTCAGAAGTGCAATCTGTTTCAATTTTATCCTTGATCTCTTTTATAATTTCCATCCCATGTTTATTTACATGAGTGACTAGTTTCTGAATTCTGGCAAGATGATTAGTAGACTTTTCCACTTGTATAGTGGATTCCTTTATTGCAATCCTTGTTTCATAGATGGATTTGCTAGGTGTTTTTAGAGTTTTATTATTAGCAAACAACTGTACAAAATTATTTCCTACAGTGAATGGAAGACATTTATTTACAAAGTCTTGGCCTAAGAGGATGTCTGCTCCTGTATCAAAACTGTACAGAGTTACTAGCACCTTTTCTTCCTGTAAGTAGATGGGGAAATCTGGAGCTATATGTTTAATTTTCAACTCAGTTTTATTAACAACACGAAAAGATAGATCTACAGGCTGCCAATAATATTCAGGTATTGCTCCATGTTTAGCACGGGAATTCATAGCACCAGTATCTATTTGGGCGTCTAAGGTATATTGCAAATATCCTGAAGCTTTAATATTAACAGAAATGACTAGTCTGTCATCTAGGCCTTTGACTAATTGGAAACAATCAGCTCTTGAATTATTTAGAGATATCTCATATTCCATTTCTTCATCTCTTTTCTTTTTGAGATATTCTAATTCTTCCTTCTGTAGTTTCATGGATTTCCACAAATCTCGGTTCAATGCTTCCTTTTCTCTGACTTCTTTTTCAAGATGTTCAATAGTATTTTCTAATGTATCGGTATCATTTTGTATAGGGTCAGAGGGGGCACTTTCTTCTTTGCCACATGCATCAGGTGCTTTAGATGGTGGATTTTTATACTCAGCATCAGAAGGTGTGTAATGGTGGATATTCACCACGCTGGGTTGTTGCAGAGTATCAATCTGGGCAGTAAGAGAGGCAATTTGGGAGGCATAGTGATCATAAAGCTGAAACTGTCCAGGAGTGAGGGCTGAGAGTTTGGATTCAAGGGCAGATCTCTGAGATTTAAGAGAGGAGATATCTACAAAGGAGGTCATCATTTTGATATCCAAAAAATTTAAGGAGTCACCAATGTCGGAGGAGGAGACTGAGTCGGGATCAGAAACATAGGCAGGGTCCATAGGAGAAGAACTATCATCTGTGAGAGATAGGTATTCACCATCTAAATGGTTAGAGACTAAGTCCCACTCAACTGGATCATATCCAGTTAGGAATAAATCCATGATCTTTGTTTGGGCTTTGGTCTTTGACCGCAGAGGACACTAAGATGCCCAGTGGCCAGGCTTTTTACAAATAAAACATGAGGTAGTTTTGGGCCTAGCATTGGGAGACCTTTTCCTAAAGAAAAACTTCTTTCTGACAGGACCTGATTTGGAAAATTTACGAGGAAATTTTCGAGTAGGCGGTGTCCGTTTGCTGTCAGAACATGTACAATCAGACTTAGGCCATTTCTTGGACTGTTTCTTCTAATGACATCCAAAACTATGTGTTTCGGGGAGGATATCACAGACTGATGAATCAAAACTAAGATGTTTCTTTAAAGATTTTGCAGTCTTTTTCCTCATACATTCTTTTTGCAGAGCGGTAACTATGTGCTCTTACAAACCAGCAAAAGATAATTCAGAAATATCAATTTCCAAATCTTCTAAACGATCTCTTACCAGCTCAGGTACTCTACCAGGCAGAGAAGATAAATACTTTCGCAAATAAGTTGTATTGGTAGGATCAGGTACCTTATATAAGAGATTTTGCATAGTACAATAATATTTAGGTAACTGGGAAAGATGGCAGAGCCGTTGATTCATAAACAGATCAGCACAATGATCCATGTTAATCCGCATATTTCCATAGAATTCATGAACAACAGTTCATCCAAAGGTTTCTCATTCTCTAGAATTCTTAATTTGGCTCGAGGAGTAACCCTTTCCCACCAGATATTAACGTTACCTATAAAACCCCAAGTTATTTGTAAGGCTAAATCACTCCATGAAACTTTATCTTTAAGGAGCATTTTCTGGGTTTTAGCCCATGCTTGCCATTTTTGAATAGTATTTTCAATCTCTATTTTGGATTTACAATCCAAGTTGGTGATTGGAGCACATTCTCCATGGGAGGAGGATGATTTGGAATGGCCATCAATGTCCATTGGAGCTTTTTTATTTCCACTGTACTTTGCATGTATATATAGATATATATATATATATATATATATATATATACACGGGCAAATTTTTTATTTTCTTGTCAAATTGATGATTTCAAAAATTAAGTGAACGTCATTAATGACGTGTAAATTTAAAAATTTCTCGTATTTGACGATTACAAATGGAAAAAATGGTTAAATACCCGTTGAATTTAACCACTGCCCCCAATGATATAAAGAAGACTTGGCATCTGTATGCCACCCTTCCACGTGATTTTCATTGGATTTTGAAGAAATATTTTGAAGTCTCAAGTCTCCCATGTCATTTATCTTCTTCTTGTACATTCGCTACCTGGTCATAGTTGTGCAATCAATGGGGGAAATGCTTTCTTCTATGAGGAGGATATGATAGGGTGTATTTTCTTTAATTTTGAGATTATATAAAAATTATAATGAAAGGGTACAATGAAGGGTTCTAATCCTAAATTGAATATCTATGGATTAATAAGGGTTTATATACTTAACACGAGGCTTTGTCTAGGGATTAACATTGGCACAATTGTGCATTCAATTGGAAGTACCTTGTATCTTCAAGGATGTAGATTGGATGGTTTATTTTGAGAAGAGATGATTTTAGGGGCTAAATTTCGCTCATGAGCTAATTTTCTATGGTTTTTCCAAAAACGAGATTCGTTATTTTAAAATTGATTCGCCCAAATTCTATAGGATAAAATTATTTTACCTTAAAAATGGCCAAAATTTTATAAAAACTTTATAAAATCCTTAGAAATTTGAATATTTTTAGACAAATATCACCAAACATGTATATTTGGCATATGAAGGATTAATAAGATTCGCCAAGGTTTCTAAATTGTAAAATAAATTTCCATCCTTAAAATCATCCCTGATTTTGAGTGGTTGCAAGGCTTCAATAATTCTATTGCACCGGAGTTTTCCCTTGATTTTAGATTGTCCACTACTGTGGTGCAAGGTCTATGTATTATAGTTACAAAGAAGACAATAGCTAGAGTAACAGGCTTATCCAAAACTGACGAAAGATGGGTTGAACATATGGAAACATACAATCAGGGACACATTGATTTTCTTCTTGGGTATGAGATGGTTGAAACTAGAGAAAAAGCGATAAACATGACCTCATTACGAGCACCATGGGATTGGGTTTCATATTTACTAAAAAATAACCTTACTTGTGAAGGTTAGGCCATAATCTCTTGTCCAATTATCATTTCAATCTATTAAACCATTTACAACATTAATGATTGGTAAACATGACTTAATTTTTACTTATATATCTTTGCAACTCATGGCACAACATGCCAGGACAAGCTTACATCCCATTACTAGTATTACTCATCACTATTTGATCAAATTACTTGTACTGGATGCTCCTTCTCACACACATCATACTTGGGAAATTATGTTGCAATAACCTCTGAGAGTAGTGGGAACCCATGCAACAAGGGAAATTCATGTTGTTGTAGAGGAAGAACCTACAGAAGAAGGTCTGACAAAAGAAATTTAGGCTGAACATGCAGGAGGAGTTCAAAAGGAGGTTCATGTAGATGAGCAAGTGGATTATGAAATACATATAAATAGGGGGGAAATATATTGGGATTGAGGTTGCAAGGTGTCCAATCATTAAAGAAAACCCCTTTATAACCCTAATACTATAGCTATACCATCCACGAGGAAGGAAAATAATTCTGAATTAGTTGTTCCTCTGGCTCACCCTAAGAGAAGGACTTAGTACAATACAAAAACATGGATATTGTTACACAAGAACCAGTAGCAAACCAATAGGTTGCAGAACCAATTTCCACAGAAGCAATTTTGTCTTCCCAAGAACATGTTGAGCCCTTGGAGGATTTTCCTGATAGTCCATAATATAAATTTCCAAAGGAATCCGAACAAGCTCCAAGTATCAAAAAATGAACCAAGAGAGAGATCAACATTATATAAGGTAAGCATCATTGAAAACTTTATTATAGCACAATCCTCGAGCTTACTTACAAATTTAGAAAGGAAATTAGGGTTTTGCACTATAAGTTCGGTGTTTCGTAAAAAAAAATTAAAATCATATAAATCCATGGTGAGGTTGGACACATTGTTCCAGGCCCTCGATTAACATGTTTGGTCACCTTCTACTTTGCATGAAGGAATCCAAGAGATGAAAGAAATGATTTTTTCTACTCCAACTATTAATAATCTTGTTATTGATGTTATGCATATCACCAAAGCTATTGACAATAGTGATGCAAAACCCATTGATGAGTTTGTTGACAAAGATTCCACTAATCATATTGTTGTACTACTAAAATTATTAATGGCATTGAGTCTATTGATGAAATTGTTATGGAAACAATTCCTCAAGATATTGATTCATGTTCTTGAATCTGCCAATACTGTTGTTGGTATTGATGAAAAATTCGTTAAGACTATTGTCAATTTTGTCACACCTTATATTAATCCATGACGAGATTTTTTTGTTATTGATCCTATTGGCATGAATAAAGTTGTTGTATTTGATCGCGTGAAGGAAGTTGTTGGTGAAATTGCTACATAACCAATTGTCAAAACTAATGTTGAAATCACCATAGATCTATTTAATGATATCATAATATGGAAAACATTTATTTTTCATAAACGGGTCAAAAGAGTTACCAACTTAACGAGAACTCTCCAGGATTCTCGTTTTTTAGAAGTTGCATTTAGTGGTTATTTTTACCCTCAAATCTAAAAGTGGCTCTACCGATAGCATCCTTTTTTGGTGAGTGGCTAAAATCATGACTTGATTAAAATTATGATGTTGACAAAAAAACATAAAATTATAAAACCAAAACAAACTGAAATTTTATTTTTTTATTCTATAACTTCTTTATTCCATTTTTCTCTTTTAAATTGATTTTTTTAATTTGTATATTTTATTGATTCTTCTTTTAATTTTTATTTTTAAGTTTTTTTTTTCTATTATTATTCTTTTGTTTTTTTTGGTTTTAACTTAGTTTTTTGATTATTTATTTTTTAACTTTAATATTTTAGAATGTTTTTTTTAAGAAAGAAATTGTTTTTGGGTTTTTTTTAACTTTTTATTTAAGGTCATTTTAAAAGAATTTTTTTTTTTATTTTTTTTATTTTTTTTTAATTTTTTTTAAATAATTCTAAAAATTCGGTTATGAAATAAAAAAGAATATTATTTTTTCATTTTTTAAAGGCTCCTTTGTGGGTTTTTTTTCAAAATAATTTATATTTTAAACTAAATTTTAAAAAATGATGAATAATTAAATTTTCAAGTAGTGATTTAGGAGCTTATTTTGATTTTTTATTTATTTTCGATGTTGTCAATCATCAAGGTCATGGTTTCAATGAAGTTGTAATTTTAACTCCAAAAATAAATGGGTGCTACAAGTAGCATCACTTTTCGATTCGAGGGTCAATTTTTGGGATTTTAGGTTTTTGTCAATACCGTGATTTCAAATAAGTCCAAATTTTAGCCAACCCCCCAAAAATAGTGCTAACAATAGTGCCACTTTTTTATTTGGGGTTTGATGTTTGTGTTTTTATCTAAAAAGTGGGTTTTTTGGGCTAGAGTTCTTGTTTTGAGGTCACAATTCTCATCAAGTTGGTAACTATCTTGTTTGAGTAAGTTATTTCCTTTAAGCTAGCTACTTTCAAAGGAAAGGTGCCTTCCTTATTTCATTAAAACTGCACTAATGTCATTTCCCAAGGCATCACATTCCATACTAAAGGTTTTTGTAAAGTTAGGCATGGTCAAGACATAATTCATATGCATAGCCTCCTTAAGCTTTTCAAAATCTTTGGTTGCTTCTTGAGTCCAATAAAATGCCTCATTTTTTATAACACTATTATAGGTGTTTCTATTTGACCATAACTCTTAAAAAATTTGCGATAATATCATGAATCATAAGATTCCTCTAAGATTCTTCAAGGTTTTTGGAATTGGCAATTTCATCGTAGGTTTAATTTTGTTAGGGTTGACTTTGACACCTTCATGAGATACAATATGACCCAAATATTCCACTTCTTGAACCCCAAAGGAACACTTGGAAGGCTTTGCATATAGTTTCATCTCTTCCAATATTTTTAACACCATCTCAACAAGTTGTACATTCTCTACCCAAGATTTGTTGTAGATTAGTATATCATAAAAAATTACTAACACATATTTTCTGAGTAAGGGTTGGAAATGGAATTCATCAAACTTTGAAATGTTGAAGGTGCATTAGGGAGGCCAAATGGCATCCCCAAAAAATCATAATGATATTCACGTGTTGTAAAGGATGTTTTGGGAATGTCTTCTTACCTCATTCTAAGTTTATGATATCTAGAACAAAGATCCAACTTAGTAAAAAAATTGTTCCTTGCAATTCATCAATGAAAAGAATATGAAACTTATCTTTAATGCTCATTTTGTTGAGCTATCTATAATATGTATACATACGACATGAACCATAATTTTTTGTAACTATCACCACTAGTAAAGAGAAATCACTTTGTCTAGGTTGAATGATGTTGGCCTTTGACATTTATTGAATTATATGCTCAATATCACCCTTTTCTTCATATGGGTACCTATACGGATTGATGTTAGGTGGTGCACTTCCTGGTTGCATATCAATAGCATGGAGATGATATCCAGTAGGTAGAATATCCCCAGGAATCTCTTCAAGCACAACATAGTTACCAACTTAACGAGAACTCTACAGAGTTCTAGTTTTGGGGGGGTCAAGTTTTTTACCCCGTTTTTAAAAATGGTGCTACCGGTAGCACCCCACTCCATTTTTAGGTGGTTTTTTTATATTTTAAATTTTCTGATACATAAGGTTTCCACAGTGTTTTTTTAAATGCTCGTTTTTTCATTTATTTTCAAATTGTTCAATTTTTCTTTTCTTTTTTCTTTTTTCTCAACAATGTTTTTTCATCTATTTTCAAACTTTTCTATTTTATTTTTATTTTTATTTTTATTCAATTTTGTTTTTAATCATATTTCCATGCTTCATCCAATGTTAAAAATGTTGTACACCATTTATTTTTTTGAAATTAAGATTTTTCATATAATTATCTATCCTTAATTAAGTTATGGTTCCATACATTTTAAAAATAGTGGAAAATATCATTTTTAACAGACTTTTTTTACCTTACTTCAATACATAGAAAATAATTGCAGTTAAATAACATTATTTTTAAATATTTAGCAAAAAAATATGATTTCAACTATTCCATGTGGGGGTTAAATGGCTATCTCATTTTTGGTTTTTAATTTTTTTAAATTGATTTTAAATTTTGTGATAAAAATCTGATCAATGCCTATTTGTAATTTCAATATTTCTAAAGTATAATTTTAAAATAATATAACATGTCCAAATCCAACTAAATAGTGGAAATGGAAATTTTAAACAATGCAATTTGAATATTTCTAAAGTGTAATTTTAAAATAATATAACATGTCAAAATCCAATTAGATAGTCGAAATGGAAATTTTAAACAATGCAATTTGAATATTTCTAAAGTGTAATTTTAAAATAATATAACATGTCCAAATCCAACTAGATAGTGGAAATGGAAATTTTAAACAATGCAATTTCAATATTTCTAAAGTGTAATTTTAAAATAATATAACATGTCCAAATCCAACTAGATAGTGGAAATGGAAATTTTAAACAATGCAAAATGCAAATTTTAAGAGCTCTTCATATCAATTTGAATTCACCGTATCAAATAACCGAAATGATAATCAAACTTTCAAACCACGAAAAACATCTTGCGACCAAAATCCAATACATTTTAACCCACTCCATCAATGAAAAAAAATATGATCTACGCCCAATTGCAATTTCAATATTTCTAAAGTGCAATTAGAGAATAATATAACATCTATGAATCCATCCACACTATGGAAATGAAAAATTTTAACATTGCAAATTACAATTTTATTGGTTGATTCTGACAAATATGAGACAATTTGAACGCATAGTATCAAATAACTAAAATGATAATCAAAGTTTGAAACCATAAAAGAGAGCTTGTGTTCGGTGAAAATGCTATAAATTTTCACTTACCACATTAATGAAATAGTTACTGAAATCTTAATGGTGGTACATTAGATGTTAGTATATTGGTCCCAACCATTATGATACTTTCATGTTACATAAATATATCGCCAACTGATCTGTGACGTCCAATAAATATATACGATTGCTTTATCAGTTCTTAAATATTTATCTAAGAAATGTTTCATGTCCAATGGAAATGTTCAACTGCTTTGTTAGTTCTTAACTAAGAATGATAAAATGGAAACAGATCCACTTTGTCAAATTATAAGGAGATGAATATAAGACGTGAACCCAAGACAGGTTGTCTGGATTGAGTCATGACAATGGCGAATGAGTTAGGTTCTGTGTAGCCAGCTCCAGAATGCTTTTACTTATATATTAAACTAGTTACTGCTCTTCTTCTTGCATGAACGCAAAATGAGGTAGCTGCCCCCTGGGCCGTTTCAGTTGCCCATTCTCGGAAACATTCACCTTTTTTTGCGAGGCCTTCCACACTGAGCGTTGATAGCTCGCTCTCTCAAGTATGTTGTAATGTTCCCCACCTCTTAGAGAGGTGATGAGGAGACTCAGTGGCCTGGGCACCCCCACTAGGTCATAGTCTCACACTGAGGGGGGGGGGAATTCAAGAAGTTAAAAGTTATATTTTTAAGTTGACTTAAGAAAGGAAAAGGATAAAGGAGTAAAAGATAACTCAACAGAATAATAGAAGATTAACCCTGGGAGTTAACCTAACTCAATAGAGAATTAGAAGGGAAAGTATAAGTAAGAGGCTGGGGCGCACCTATTACTCATTCTGGTTTTGGATTAGCATTTTCTATTGCTCTTGAGCATTCACTTTGGGGGTTTTGCTGTACAAACCCTTGTGAGCAACTCAGTGGTGAAATATCCACTCACATTGTTCCACAACTTGGTCTCGGGGATGAAATACTCCTCCACACCATTCTAGTCTCAGCCCATATCCATCTAGCGCTTCAGAAGGTAGCAGGCCATATTGTTCTTGTGTTTCTAGCAAGGGCACACCATCATCTAGAAGGAGGTTTGATCCAGCTTATCTTGAGGGCCTGGGGCCATTCCGACAGTTGGGTTTTGTTTGCAGGGGCAGGACCATCAGTTTGAGGGATTTTCTGGAGGGTTATCATCATTCTACATTTGTCTATGGATTGGGACGTCTTGGAGCCATAGGGGACGTCATGTGATTCAGTAAAACTCAGATCTAGGGAGATCTGCTTGAGATATGATCAGGGGATCAAAATTTGCTCAATTTTCAAAGTGCTCAGAATGCGACGAAAATAGTGCCATTGTGTCCGTCTCGTATTCCTGATTCTGGCGGTATATTTACTTTCGCAAACGGAGTCCGTATGGAGGAGATATCGCGATCTGTCCGCCAAGCCAAACAGGCAAAAATTTGGGATGCTGACTGTACCTATCCGTACAGTCCGTATGGCCACGTGGCAGGGCCGTACCATCATGATGATGTGGCAGGCGGAAGACGTGGTGCATTTTTATTGGTTGATGGTTGTCCAATCGTATGTTGACACGTGTCTCATTGGCAGCGAATGGTATGAGGACACGTGGCCCAATGTTTGGGCGCCACGTGTCCCCCGTTGGTTGGCTTATAATGGCTATGTAAAACTAATGGAGGCCACGGGGTTCGACCCCCGGACCTCCCAACACAGCATATGACTTTACAAATTGCGCTAACAATTGTGCTGACCCGTATTCCTTGTTTTATAATCCAACACACATATATTTGAATTGAAATATTGTAATAGTTGGAAAGGGGAACGGGTCGGGGCTAAGCCCCGACCCATGGACACATTGTTACATACGACCGCATATGTTAAACCCAAACCTTTGGCGCGTGTGATATAAATATTACATTGTAATGTATTGCAATGTATTACATTGCAATACATACATATATATATATATATATATA
>ML789488.1:391381-444272 GCA_009831015.1 Picea engelmannii | reverse complement strand
TCAAAAGAAACGAAAGAAAGTAATAACACAAAGACTATACATATGTTACAAAAAGTTACCCACAGTGACCCTATGAGTAGTACTTCTTGAGGTAGAGCCCATTTCTAGGCTCCGCCAAAGCATTCCCTTCAAAATCGACTAGATGATAAGCACCCTTTTTTAACACCTCCTTAACAATGAAGGGTCCGAACCACATGGTTTTAAACTTTCTTTCCCCCAGGGGGTCCTTATCTTTGTCATAAACCAGGACAAGGTCTCCCTTAGAGAAAACCCGAGGATGAACGGACCTATCATATTGACACTTAACCTTATGTTTATGAGCCTCGTTGTCCAGTGCCGCATCACGACGTTGTTCATCAAGCTGCTCTAGGTGTACTAACTGTTCTTCAAGCGGAGAAGTGTCTGGCAATAACTGTACTGCCAACTTTAGAGATGGAATTTGACATTCGATGGGCAAGACTGCCTCCAGCCTGTAAACGAGTTAAAAAGGTGAGAAATCGGTTGCAGTCTTAACTAATGTTCGGTAAGCCCATAATGTCGAGTATAACATCAAATGCCAGTTTGACTTGGCTGAGTTGATGGTTCATTGTAGCATTGTCTTAAGCATTTTGTTAACAACTTCCACTTGCCCATTGGCTTGGGGATAGTAAGGTGACGAGTGTTCTTGTCGTAACCCAAGATTTGACGTTAACTCATTCATCATTTGATTCTGAAAGTGACTTCCATGGTCAGTGACAATTTCTCTCGGGACTCTGAACCGTGCTATGATTTGGTTAAATAAGAAGAGAGTTGCAGTCTCTCCATCATCTTTGAATGTCGGCATAGCTTCGACCCACTTAGTGAAGTAGTCGACAGCTACAATGATATAGCGGTTCCCCCTTGCTGATGGGGGGTTGCATGTAGTGTAATCAATCCCCCACTTGGTGAAGGGACCGACGGTGATAATAGGAAACATCAGAGCTGGATGTGCCCTCATCTTCCGTGAGAAGATTTGGCATGGATGGCACTTCTTGACCGACTCAATACAATCTTTGATAAGCGTGGGCCAAAGGTAACCTGCTTATAAGATTTTTTGGGCTGTTGCCAACCCGGATAAGTGGCCACCACAAGCTCCTGTGTGACAATCGTTGAGCACTATGACGGCCTCCTCATGAGTGAGACATCGATGCAAGATACAATCTACACCTCTCCGATACAAAGTATCATTGAGTATAAGATAGTTCTTGGCCTGATGGCGGATCCGCCGACGCTCATCACGAGAAACAGAGGTAGGACACTTCAAAGTCGTGAGATAGATCAGTATATCTCCGTACCAGGGGTCAGACGATCCGATCAAAAACATATCCCCCCGGATAAGCAATTCCTCAGGCACAACGTCCCCTGACTCAACCGGAAGTTCCGAGATAAGTTCTGCGAAGACCAACGACTTTTTGGACTTTGCTGAAACGAAGTCTAAGTCAAATTCTTGGAGGATCACCATCCATCTACTAATTTTTCCGCCGATAACTCGTCGTGTCAACATGTACTGAAATGGATTCACGACAGCTACGACGGTGGTCTTGCGAAACAGAACATAGTGACGGAACCGTTGAACAGCATGAACTGCTGCCAACGCAAGTTTTTCGAGATGTGTATAGTTAAGTTCCGGTCCTGCGAGGCCTCGGCTCAGGTAATAGATCACGTATTCAAAAAATGAATCATCTTCCTGAACTAAAACCATGCCTATGGTTGACTCTTCGGCAGCCAGATATAATAGGAAATCCTTGTTATAATTTGGTGGTCGTGGCAGAGGTGCGGTTGTAAGGGCGTGCTTCAATGCGTTGAAAGAGCGTTGTGCGACTTCATCCCAAAGAAAAGGAACGTCTTTCTTCAGTAAATGCATGAAGCCCTTGGTAATTTCGGCATAGTTGGCCATGAAGCGTCGTAAGAAGTTCGCCTTGCCTTGAAGACTTTGAAGTTGTAAAATTGTGTGTGGGGGAGGCAACTGGATTATCGCCTCCACCTTGAGAGGATCCACCATGATCCCTGTGGTTGACACTATGAAACCTAAGAAACGTCCTGACGTGACGCAAAAGCTGCACTTGTTGGGATTCAAGCGAATCCTGAAGTAGCGACAACGTTCAAAGATGAGTCTGAGGTGTGTAGGATGATCTTTTCGCTTGCGAGAGCGTGATGCCAAATCATCCAGATAGGCCTCGACTATATGTTTGAGGTCATGAAACGCAAAATACATGGCCCGCTAGAAAGTGGCTCTAGCATTCTTGAGACCAAAAGGCATTTTTCGATAGGCGAATGTACCCCACGGACAAATGAATGTCGTTTTGTGTTGGTCCTCGGGTTTGATTTGGATTTGGTTATAGCCCGAAAAACCATCCATGAATGAAAAGGCTTCGCAACCGGCGCACTCATCAATGATCTGGTCAATGAATGGGGTTGGATAATTATCTTTCGGACATGCCTTGTTCAAATCACAGAAATCGGTACAGACACGAATCATGCCTTGTTTTTTATCGACTGGCACGGGATTTGAAACCCATTGAGTCAAGTGAATAGGGTATATGAACCCTTCCTTAAGCAATTTCTCAACCTCCGTCTTAATGCATGCTGCTTTCCTAGGATTAACTGGACGAAGTTTCTGTCGAACAGGCTTAGCATTCGGATACGTAGTGATTTCGTGCTCAACTATTTTTGGATCAATGCCTGGCATTTCCTCGTAAGACCAAGCAAAAACATCGCGGAATTCTTTAAAAAGATCCGTGTAAATCTGAATCTCTTCGGGGGAGAAATCTGCTCCGATGAAGACATTTTCCACGATGCAAGGATTTCGGGATATATTGATAGGTATCGTTTCAGTGATAGTCGCCATATTGCCCTCAACATAAATATCATGTGTAGCTAAGAGGTTAATGGGACAAGGCTGATCTCCCATCATGGTGATAGTGAATTCTCCTGCCTCGATTCGGTGTAACTCTGGGAGGAAATATGATCTGTGATGAAGATCTTCCCAGGGTTTGTCCAGACCAGTCATTGCTTCGATTATAGCTTCATCAGAAGGAAAGACTAAATCTAATGAATCGATATCAGTAAGAGAACCCTGAGCCCAGATAGGCTCGAGGAGTGGATCCAACTCTTGTGTGGGAATCATATCAGGAGTAACTGAAGTTTACTGGACCAAAGAGTATGCTACTTTGGTGGTCGAGAAGGGCGTGGCCATGCCAGCTTGCCCTATCTCATCCATCGTGGCTAATGGGGAAGGAAGAGTCCACGGATCCTGTAAGTAAGTCGTGCGAAATGATGAAACATGGAAAATATTAGCCTTGTGGTGGTTTGATATAAACTTGACATCGCCTTGAGGAGGTGGATAGTCGAAGGTACCCATCAAAGATGGGCACAAACCAACTCCTATGTTGATGACACCGGCTTGAGGATTATCTACCATGGGAACCGTGGATTCCCCCAAGGCTCGGTCAGGTCGAGAGAAGGACAACTGATCAATAATCACTATCCGGCCTTCATGTGGAAACAATAGGACTCGGAAGATTGTAGCAACCACCACTTGCATTGCATAAGTCCAACTACGACCTAACAATAGATTGTAGTCGATGGGGGCATCAACTACCTCTACTTCGACGCACACGGTCTTCCCTCCTAACTGTACTGGGAAAGAAGGAATAATGCCATCCGGTTGGAAAGAACGACCATAGAACACAGTGAGGAGAGTAGGTGACGAAGACAACTCAATTTGACAAATGGATTTCCAGCATGCTAACGACATAACGCAAGTCGAAGCGCCCTCGTCTACCACCGTGTGGAAGATATTCCATGTAAAAGTTTTCGTGGGATGAGCCACTACTATCTAAAACACGACGTGGTAAGGCAAATGAGGTTTCAAGTTAGTCGTATCTAACATGATGGTACCCGGGTTACAAGTCTCAGGAGAGCCTAAAGCAGTCAACAAGGCTTTCCTCTGAGCAGGGCAACTTTGGAGGACCTCCAAAGCAGACATAGCACAAGGGGTTTGGGATAAATCTTCCACCATAGAGTAGTTCTGGGCGGCCCTTGCATTTGGATTATGAGAATCCCTCTTGAACACACCTTTTGGAATGCGCGTCATTGTTTCACCCAATGTCTTCTCAATCTGTAGAGGAAGAGATGGGATCTCGACTTCTTTTCCCTTCTCAGGAGCACTTGGTTTGCCATAATCGTGAGCTCTAGTCATTATGAAAGCATCACTTTTCACCATATATACGTTCGCGGTGGATGAATTGTTTGGGGGAGGGCAGTTTTCATGGCTACCCCCTTCGCCACTCGCAGAGGCTTGAGTTAAATTTTGCCCATGATGAAAAGGGTTAGTCAACACAGCTTGTTGTTGCTGTGTAACAAACTTCTGGGCCTCTGCAAGTCGAGGGAATAAGTGGGTTGGGTGGTCTTCCGCACATAAGTTGCACGGATACCTCGCCTTTCTCTTTTCTGTGGTTCCCTCGCCAGCATTATCATTTGGTTTTTTATCCCCCTTAGTCTTCTTGCATTGTTTTTTCTTCCCCTCGGGCTGCTGGTTGGCCTTTGGGTTAGTCGTTTGTACGGAGTGTACTTCCGACGTTTGAGTAGGAGGAGAAGCCAAAGAAGTAGTCTTGCTGGCCACTGAGTGTTGTATAGATAATTGCTGCAATTGTTTTGTCAATTGCTCAGCGGGCTTGGTTTGTGTCGAACCAATGATACCATCGGCATGTGGTCTGGCTCTCTGTCTGGTTTTATCTAGTATTGACTGTGGTGCATCCGCCAGGATGTTGTACAGTAAACCAGACTGGGAATAGATAAGCTCAAACTATTGAGCCCTCATGATGGAATCTTCCTCGGAGAAAACCCCTGAAGTTGCGACGTCTTTGGATAACTATGGAACTAAAGGCTTAAGGAACCACTCAAGCAAGAATGTTGGTGGGATAGGTACCTTGATAAGACTCTTTCGGCGTCGCCACTCTCGAATATGATCTGAGATATGGTCCGCTGACGTCTGTTCGAAATTGGCTAGCAACTCTGTGCCGACATCGTATCTTACAGGTAACTGGAAATGGTTGAGGAAGGCCATTGCCAGTTCGCCAAAAGAAGAATATCGTGAACGATCAAGCTCTATGTACCATTTTGCGGCACTCCCAATAAGAGTGCATTGAAACAATCGAAACTGGACGGAGTCATCTTTCAGTGAGTTAGATGAGCACCACAAGTGGAAAGTGATCACGTGATCACCTGGATCTTCGTTAGGATTGGCCTCGAACTTTGGGATATCTTAAGGAAACTTCGTTGGCATAGGAGGCCAACGCGGATCGTGACAGATAGGATCATTTAACAACCGTGTCAAATCTGGCAAGTGTAATGTCGCCAAGAATGGTAGTTTAGGTTGTTGCTGATAGCTGGGATAAAAGGGTCCTGGAGTTTGACTGGCACCAGGTTGCCAGGAAAAGTTTGGCTGTTGGCCCGGGTTCTGGTAGAAACCATGGCCCTGACCAGCGTAAGGGTTTTGCATCTGAGGAGACATCATTGGCTGATTCCCCATGAAGGACAAAGGATGTTGGGCGTTCATCGTGTTTGACGGACTTTGGGATGGATTACCCCATGCAGGTCCTAATGGAAGAGGCATAGAAGTCTGTCCGGGGTTCCAATGGCTGTGGAAAGAATTACCCCAGAATGGCATTCCAGAGGATGGAACGGATCCTTGTGCTGAATTCCAAGGTCCTGGTATATGTGCCCCCAGCGCAGGAATAGTACCCTGTGCCGGCGTAAACTGTCCAAAAATAGGCGTGCCCCCAGATGGGAAAGCAGTTGATGTGAAAGTGTTATTACCAAACGTCCCGTTCCAAACAAACGGTGACGAACCTACCAGCTGAGTTTGCGCAAGTGTTCCTTGACTCCCGGCTCCAAAAGGACTTGTGTGTACAGGTTGCCCGGCGGACTGCTGATGCGATCCACCGAGCGAAGGGGACAAAGGAGGAATATGACCTCCAGCGTAAGGAAAAGCATTGAAAGGGACAGGAATGCCCCCAAGTTGACCTTGCAGAGGAGCGTTAGAGGTACCTGCCCCCAGACCCAAAGTCTGGAAAGTGGATGAATTGAGTGTAGGACTAGTACCTGAACTAGGCATACCATATGAAAATGGAGTGCCTGTCGCACTAGGTTTCTAAAGAGGTGTGGCCGCCGCGATAGATGGGGTCGGTCCACTGTGCGACGTAGTTGCAGCCGAGACCATGGTGGCCCGGACCGCCGACAAAGGCAAGTTAGGAGAAGCATCTCCTGTGGTAGCAACAGTGATAGGGATGGAAGAAATCCCAGATGAAGTAACAGAGTTTGGTTCCATCACTGGGTTAGGCACTGACAGGTGTTCGTAAAATTGAATTGGCACAATAATGTCCGGCCAAGTATCAGTGTTTGAGGTTTCAACCAATCCAAGATTGGCGGTCGATTCCTCAGGGGGTTGTTCAGGATCAAAAGCCCGGTTTCTTCGAAAGACCCTTGATGGTCTAGCTTCCGCCTCAATGGTGGCGGGGGTGGCTCCAGTATAACCGGTGGCAGGCCCAGAAGCCTTCATGACCGGCGGAGCTCCGAATCCTCCACTGTGTGAGAAGATTCACGACACGCTAAGGTATTCTACACGAACAACCAACAACACACACTAAAATAAATCTCTTAGAAGATGAATCAAGAAAGCACTAAACTAGTTGGAAGAACAGTTACAATAACCAACACTAGAGAAACTTACCGGTGCAAGTGCAACTCGAATACGGAAGCACCCTCCGGGTATACCCTGCAAAGCGTTGGTCCGATGTCCATCCTAGGTACCGCGGTATACCCCCGTAGTCACCTGTGTATGTTCCTAGAAAAGATTGGCAACTAGTTTGCCAGCACGTGAACAGCTATCAGGTGGGTACAGTCAATAGTCGGGTAGACCACAATGAGAAGGGCATCAAGCCCGAAACCTGTCAAGGGTATCGAGAGAAAATGGTCCGGAAGACAACTGAGGACCTCGAACGGATTCAAGACCCACGAAGCCCCGTGGCAAATGCAAACGATGGAATCCCTTAACAAATCCTCTATATGTGTTCTCCACAATGCTCGGTCCAGCTTTGGAGGGGTTATCTCCGCTACCTTTCCTTATGCAACCTCGTGTTTAGCCCCTGTGTTAGAGGGGGGTCCTGAATAACTTTCTGTAACTGGACTTCTACACTCCCTATTGACAGACTCCAATGTTTGGTTTGGATGGCCTTGAAGAATTTAGTCTCCAACTATTCCAAGGCCATATTCCTGAGCTAGTGTATGCACCCTATAAACAGAAAAGTCTGATTGATTTTAATTAGCGTTTCTTTTAATGGGATTTTTAGTCACAAGGTATGAAAGTGAAACTGATGGTGTGTAAAAAGACTCAAAGCAAAATGAAAAAAATGCGTGGAAACAAAAACTTTTTACTGAAATGCAAAACTAGCAAATTTTCAATGAAAGACTTCTTTTCTTTTTCAAATTTACTAAGATTTCATGCAGTAAATACAAAGGACTTTCACTCAGATCTGCGAGCTACTTATACTTGACATGCACTGAAAAAACTTATGCAAAAAGACTTCTTTCCTAGCTACTGATGCAACAACACGGTCTTCAAACCAAGAAGAAAATGAACAAGAAATTGTTTTTTATTTCGTTGTAAAATAACACAACAAGGAAAAATGCTGACAAGAACAAAACCAAGAGAATGAAAAGAAAACTCTGGCTTAAAGCACAGATCGTAAACAGAATCAGAGCACAAAAAATGCAAAAAGGAAATCCAAACAACACCGATTCTAACACTTGCCTAAAAACCATAAAACATATATTTTTTCTCTTTTGTCTTTTCTATCAAAACATCAACTAACAAACACAGGCTAAGGATAAGATGCCCTAACCTGCTGACTATGCAGCTCCAGACTCCCAACCCTGAAAGGATCACTTCTCACCACAGGAGGGGATTACTGCCCCACCCAGGCTGAAAGGAAACCAGACAGACCCGTGACTGTCACCGAGACAGCACGCGTTCAACCGTGTGCTAAGCTATAACAGCACGCAGGTACCCGTGCTCAGAACTAAAGTAGCCCGCGGGTAGGTATAAAATCTGAGAAAAAATCAAACATAGGCAACCCAGACCTGAAAGAGGCCTCTGGTATTGACAACCAGGGTCTCCTAAAGGCTTGGATGCTTCCACTTCGACAGAAAAGGAAAATTTGAAAAAAGAAAACAAATGCAAAGAACAACCAAAACAATAAGGCAGACTGAAAGCAAGACAATAAACTAATCAAGACCCAGAAAGGATCCAGAAAGCCCCCTGAGAAGGTAAACTTATGACAAGGAAGAGGAGACTGCCTCTTAAGCTTCCTGGGCTCTACACGCTACTGAAACCACTACAGCAAGCGGTCAACCGCGTGCTGTAGAAGGTTAGGGCATGGGTTACCTGCGGGGAGGGCTTCTGCAGGCCGCGGGTACCTCTGTGTGTCCCGAGAATAAATGTCAAGCGTCAGTCAAGGAAAACTGGTATTGATAACCAGGTTCCCTGCTAGCATTGACCTAACAGACAACAAAATAACAAAGAAATAGAGACTAAACCTCTTTGAACTACCCAAGAACCTCTAATGAAATCTGGAAACCCTAAGAGTAAAATCTCCCCAGTGGAGTCGCCAATTCTATTGTTGGGTATTCTACCCTACGGAATAACAAGCTAGGGCTTTAAACTTGTACGCAGATCATGACCCTTCATAAGCTACCTTTAACCTTCTACCCTGAATCTAAAACCCTTTTCCTTAAGCAAACAAGGGAAGAACTAACTAACCTTTTAATCGACGGTTGGTGTAGCTCCTCCGTTGAGCTTTATCTCCTTGTTGTTGCTGCTCCTTCCACAAAGCGATCCTGCAATCAAGACAAAACTATGCATGCATGCTATTGTTCTACTAGGGGGTTAGAGATTAAACACAAATCACATAAAAAATATAAGACTCATGTATTTGGGATGGGAAAAGTATCTTTTTATTGATCTCAATATGAACCAACTTACAATGATTTTGAGACCGACCACCGTTCCTCGATCCTGATCCTGGGCTCCTCCTCTTCTTTGTCCTCCAACTACTTTGCTTGAATTCTCCTAAAGCTTGAGGAAAAGCTAAAGGGTTGGGACAAAATGGACGGAAATTGGGCAGAGTTTCTTTGCTATGATTTTTCCTCCTTTGAATAGTACCCCTACCCCTTCTTTTATAGGCTAGAAGGAGCTAGGGTTTTAGATGAACTCTCATCCATGCATGGCTGGGAGTTTCAGTTAACTGACCCAAAGCTTTTCGTCCCGACGGAAACTTTCCTGATTTTTTGCTTTGTTAGGTAAACACGGGCTGTAGTGGGATAGCCCGCGGTCCACTGCGTGCAGTAGAAGGCCAGCAAGCGGTCCAACGCGCCCAGTGAGAGGTTAGGGTGTGGGTTTCTTGATTTAAGTGGTTTTTCAAGGTTTTATTCAGCATGGCTTTGGCTAGGAAGAGGCAGAAGTTGGCTTGATGCCAGGTAAGCCTGTGTGGTGCATTTTAGGGATATAACAAGATAGAACATGGATAATTACCCTCCCAAAGGACTTAAGCCTATATCAAGCAAAGGTTATATAATGGAACCAAATCCTATGAATCAAGAGCTAGAAAAGGTGTAGACATGATCACCCAAAGGCTACAAGCGATGTAGATCTATGGTGGGCGATCAATGTCGCATCATAACTTTGTGTGACAGATAACAAACATAAGGGGAGCGATGGTGGTTTGGGAAGACAAGCATAAAAAATTGAATGGCATCACCTAACAAGAGAATGGAGGGATAAACCACCATCATTAGGTTTTGACAATGGTTTTTTGGTTTTACCTTACTACCTATCTACCCATTACTAAGCACAGATTTGTCTACCCACTTAGCACGAACTGGAGCCAATGCAGTAGTCCACAAGGAATACTCAGAATCATTAGTGATAGCATGGCATGCCAACATGGCATCTGTAAGAATCGGTCTGATATTTCCACCTGTATAGGGATATCCCACTCAGAACTCTGACCACCATATCGAACACAGCTACACGTAGAGTGAACCAAGAGCCACATAAGCATTGACATGGACCTACATGGAGTTTCCATGTGTCCTTCAGACCATGATGATGTCAGCATGACATCACTCAAAATTATGTGCCTCCCCCCAAACTTTCAAGACAATTGAGCCACAAGAAAGGCAATGTGTGTTCATAAAAGGCACATAGAAGAATATTTCAAATGGGTGTAGGGTATAACGATGGTGCGCCAAATCATAAAACAAGGTTTGACCTCATTCCCCCATGTCCTCGTGAATCATTATACCATTATTTGAAACTAATAAAGGACGAATATTAGTTCCTACACACGCACACCCATGCAAGACATATATTCCAGGATATCATGTCGGGTGTAGAGAATCACTTCATTTTATCAGTTGTCTCAACAAGCATGTGTCAAGCCCTTATAAGAGAAAGCATAAAGAACACAAAGGACCAATTTGTGAGTAGTTTAGCTTCTAAAAGTGAGTTAGTTGGATTCCAGGTGTCATAGAATATAACCCACCTACTCAGTCTCTCCCCTTATGAGAGAACTACCAACCATCCTGGCTACAAAGATCTAGAGAGTGATTTCTTCAATTCGCGAAGGAATGAATGTCTTTCTTTAGTATCATTATTCCATATTAGAGAACCAAGGTACATTTGGTAATATATCCTAAGGTGTATTTGTATCAATTGACTATCTCTCTACAGAATCTTGAGGAAGAGGATTCAAAGAGTTCATCAATGGTGCTTTGCATTGATGAGTGGTGGTGGCTGAGAGAAAAAGGTTAGATGTTCTTCCAGCTAGCCAAGGACCTCAATTGTTCGATAGTTGAACATTTCCAATGCAACAGTCAAGGGTCCAATTGATTCATCTAGAAGAATCCAGAAAAAACCTCAATCGAACAAAGAGAACACACCTTGCGATAGATTCAATTGGTTGAATCTAGCGGTAAAAATGTTTTTACCTTGCAAAATCAGCTGGAAAACAAGAGGTGGTATCAAGAAACAGACAAATTGTATCCAATTTCAAGAAGCAATATTAGATTAAATGAATGGTTTTCTCACAAGTTAAACCACAAAGGAATATAAGGATCTCATTCTTAGAGCCGAAACTTCGGGGAATTTAAGAGTCTCTTACAGCCAAAGTTGTTGATCACAAGCCTCAAGAACATACGAGTAGTAAAGGCGGAAGACTTCATGAGATTCATCCCATATGTTATGTTTCAGTCTCCAAACCTTCCTTTTGTGTATGTGTTATTGTAAATACACCCCTCTCATTTGGCTTCTTGTATCAAATCCCCATTAATAAAATCTCAAGTAGTAGGTTTTGCAACATATTCAGTGTAACTATGTGGTATATATCCATGGCTTAGAGGTGATTTCCTCTTTAAAAATGACCATTTATTTTCATTTATTCATATGTTTAAATGATATGTAGAGGGTACCTCCATGTATTTGAATGTCTGAAAATGTGTAACTATTTGAAGCATGTCTTAATGATCCATTATATGTGTTAGAACTATTGGATTCTTAATTTCTCAACACGTTATCTATTTCCATAAGCTATAACATTCATTATTTGCAGTTCCTTATACATGTATCTTGTTTTTCTTCTATTTCATCACTCCATTCACCTTTTAAATCTAAAATGTATGAAACAATCATAGACATATTCCTCTCGGAGGTGATATTTTTTATTATCTGAGATGAGAATGTTTGAGGGATGCGATTTTTGAAAGAAAGATGGAAAAACTTACCCAATTTTACATAATTTTCCTCATTGAAAGCATGACCTTAAGATTCACCATGATTATTAGCCATTGGGGTGCCTTGGCATCATTCCATTGACATCCTGGGACTTCTCAAGGGATAACATATGAAATGGTGCCATTTTCAGAGAATGTAATTTGAAGACATATTTCATTGGGATATGCCATTGTTAGCTATGATCCTTGATGGTGAAAAAGATTCAGACATATGGTTGTTAACATTCACCTTTCAAATCCACATAAGAAAATTTTTACCTCCATTAGAATACACACCATAAGTAACCACGATCTTGAGAAGGTTCTAGTATACTCAAATCTAGAAAATCTCGTGACCTGGAGGAACATTAGGGAACATCATATCTCTTCTTCTTCAGGTAACCCTAATTTAGAAATATCTCCTTTTGTGGTTCAAAGAAACATTGAATCTTTAGATATAGTTGATAATCATGTAGATGTTCATTTTTCTTCAAATTTTTCCTTAAAACCTTCGATAGATCTGCAAAATTCACCCCTACAATTTTGTCAAGAAGTGATTTCTCCCTTGCGAACTTCTTGAAACATCATGTATCTCATTTTTCCTTTGAAGCTAATAGCCTAATCCTGCAAAATCTCATGGTTGGTTTAGGTGGAGGAAGATGAGGAAATAAGCCTCCCCCACCTTCTTTAAACCCTTGGATCATTTCTAGATATGGCCCATTGAATTTACCCCAACATGTCTATGATATCCTTGAGAATTACTTGAATCTTTTTCTCAAATGTGATGGTGGAAAAACCCATTCCACTAAGGAACACATAGGTTCCTTTCAAGACTTCATAGACAACATGTTTGTTGAGCATGATGATGTCTTCATGAGGATTTTTGTCCAAAATTTGGAGTGAGATGTCAAAAAGTGGTTCAGAGAAATTCCCATTGCTTCAATTGATAGCTTGCATGCTCTAGAATATACCTTTATGAGACAATGGGGTGAAAAAAAAGATAGTCTATACTACCTAACTAAATTTGGATCATTGAAGAAGAGAGCTAATTGTTGGGTATGTGTTATATTCTTTGCATGTGTGTGTGTGTGGGTGCGTCAGATACGACAACTACGTCTGACGATCTGCTATTTTTAGTGGAGTTTGCTATTTTTAGTTGATTTGTAAATTAATCCCAGATTAAGGGATTAGGGTTTTGGTATCTACGGAATACCTAAAAAAATTGTATATATTGTATGGCGAATGGTGAAATTCGATATAATGAAAATAAGAAAGGTTTTCCCGGTTGAGGGTTTCCGGTAAAAATCTCTGTGTAATCTGTGTATGAGCCATTGATTAATTTCTGTATTGCTTAAGAATCTATATGCATTGCTTTACTTCACTGGTTTAAAACTTACACTAATGATCCTATTTTTTATTTCAACACAATATTTAACAAGTTGTATAACAAGATCCATAGAGATATAAATCCTTCACAACTAGTAGCCAAACTCACATATGTTGGTTCATTTGATGTTGAATTTGCCATGGTATCAAGGGAGAGAATCTCTTCAACTTTTATTACGATGTTGGATGATGCAATAGTCATCGAAGAAAAAATGATTGCATTAGGTAAAATGAAGTTAAAGAAAGATCAAGTAGAGAAGAAAAATATTAGAGAATATTGTGGAACCTCTTATCCAATTAAATATTCCCATGAAGCTAGGATGGATGAAATGTATAGACTGATTAGAAACCTAAAAAATGAGATGTAAAGGTTTGAGATGGAGAATAGAAATGAATACAAGGCCCCTCAAGGAGGAGGTATGATAAACCCTAATTAGTTTAAGAGGCCCTTTAATCCTAATATTATGAGAAGGGAAAAAAGAAATGAAGAAAAATCCATCCAACCCCCCATAAAAACCAACAATGAAAATAACCTAGTTGAGGAAGTTATGGATGCGGAATGTGCTGAATTTACAAAAGAGGTACACTTGCTTCAAGAGGAAAAAAATGTCATGCATATAACACAAAATGACTATAAAGACTCTCTAAATCCTAGGAAGCGGGTCCTTAAAAATGAACCAATCAAGATGTTATGTCCTCTATACAGTACATGATGTTTATCGATTCACTACAAACTGAAATGCACAAGGAATATGATTTTAGGCCTAGGTAGAAAGTAACTATCAAAGACATTCAACATATTCCTAACAAGCCTAGACCAATTCATTTCAATGATAAATCCAAACAATTTAATGATATTCCCAAAGCTAATGAGGTTTTGAAGTCCTCAAAGAGAGAAAAAAAGTTAAAGAATTTGAGGAATTAGTTCCAACTTTTAACATTGAAAAAAAATTGTCCAAGATCAAAATCCTACTACCTATGATGGAATTGGATAAGAATCCATCGTATCATAAGCAAATTGAGAAATCCATTGTAACACCCCCAACCACCTGCTAGGGAATGTCACCTGAAATAAAATAAAATAAACTTCTCACTATATTTCTGATAGTCAAAGTTGTCCATACCCAGGCATAGACCTAATGGGGTATGGCACACAGAGATCTTTGCGGAACATCATACATATAAACTTAACCAGATAATATGAATTCTACTAATACACAAATTAATGCAGAAATCACATCAATCTTCTACAAACAACTTACACAGGCAATATTATAAATATCAAGACATGTACAGGATACAAAACATAAAAATTAACATAGAAATGGTACTTATATTTTTATGAAGGCCACCAAATGTGTACGTAACTTCCACGAACCTCCCAGGCTTAGACCACGTTGCTCCAAGCTATCGACAGTGGGTCACCCCCAAGCTAGGACTATACTCCACCCAGGATAAAGGGAATTCTAGGCTAGGTTGAGGTTACAAAATATCCAGGAAGGATTATGTCCCCAAGAGTCCACTCACATCCACAGCTTATAGTTCCTCATTCCCCACATGCATGTCCCACCCCAGGGAGTGTTCCCTTTCTCTACCTAACAATCCTTCATCTTCCCCACTCCCCTTCCAGGGCTTCAACAACAGGTCGGACAGGAAGTCTCAGAGCACTACAATTGTCGTGAGGCTTCCTCTCGGCAAAACACTTCCCCAACAACCTCTCTCATCTGGAGAGATTTTCTCACAGGCATGGAAACCCACTTCTTCAATCCATCTCCCAGGAAAATCTAGTTAGGGTAATCACATCAGGAAAATCGGGTATGTCTTTCGTAATGACAACAAGCCACACCAATCCAGAAAAAAACATGGGCATCAACAACAAAATGGATAGGGTGTGATATGGCTCAGGAACTGTGTATTTGTGCTATGCTTCATCGGATTAAAATGGGTTAGCTTCACGGGGTTTTAAGATTTTAGAGCTTGCATAGGTAAATGATGGAGGAAGTGGTTGGTTGCATGGATGCTTAATGTCTGAGTGCGTGAGTGCATGGGAAGCATGGAAAGAATCTCCATAATGCAAGTGAACCTCCAACAAACTGAATTCCCCACATAAAAATGCATGTCCCAAATCAGACACCTGTCTTCATGAAGATTTATGTTGAAGATTTTTAAAGTTAACAAGAAAGGGGTTACATTTTTTTGTGGTGTGGGAGTAGAAATCTGCTGATTTTTTACCGTTGTATCTGAAATTATTTTATCTACATTCGCTACAGTCTTATCCGATGTGTCCTTTTTATCTTAATCTTCAGACGTTCTTTTTCTCACGGCATCTTTTGTTTTGTTTGTGCCATTTTCTATTGATGTTTTGTTTAAAGGATCATTCTTTTTACTATTATCAACTATAGTTCGCAACATTTTTTGTAGGATAAGAGGGAATTTGAGTAGTTCAAAAATCGATATATTTTCCCTTAGTTTTTTAAGATCTTCAACAAGATCATATTCTAAATCTAGGGAAACAGGGTTTCATATTGTTTCAATATTTCTCATTTGTTTGGATACCATATTCTTACTTGTCTCAGGTGAGGATGTCTTTTGCACCTTACTTTGAATGTTATATGGGTGCTAGTTTTTATGGATAGTTTCAAAATTGGCTTGGAAAATATTGTCAGAAAGATGTCCGAAGACTAGGGGAGACGAGTCCTCCTCATCAGGTGTTTCTTCTTCACCTATGTCGTTTTGGTTTTCAGGCAGGACAGAAACAACACTATCATTTGCATCTAATATTTCATGTAAATCATACTGTAACCCTTCAAATTTCAGACCTTTTGTGGTCGGATTTGGTCTGTTTGGAGGAAAAGTGTTGGGCCTTGACCAAATTTTGAGGAACACTTGGTCATATTTGACCGTTTTTGGGACTTCTACAACTTGTCAAAGATGGAGCACAATGTGAAGCAGAAATCATGGAAGCTAGACCCCTTTTTGGATCCTTGTTGGGTTTTGGGGGATAATGTAATGGGAAAGGGATGTCGGCCCGTGGGTTTACCCACACTTAGGCCCACTTTTGTATGTATAAATAAATATGAAGTAGATGTGAAGTAGGTTTGATTTCTTAGTGCAATTGGTAGTGGATGATATATCTATGTGATGTAGGCTAAGTGCCAAGGGTAGGATCTATGTGATCAAGGCTTTGTGCATTTTTGGTAAGACTTGCAGAGCCAAGTGCAAGTCCATGTAAGAGACTGTAGAAGGCTTTATGTTGTAGTACAAGGAAGAAGGATCTAGCGAGCTACACAGATCTTATGTCCTATGAGAAGAGGAATTTGGATGGCTCTATGTTGTAACCTGATTAACTGAAGCTAATAAAGAGGAAGACTTTGTGGACATAGCCCCAGGGTGGGGGTGAACCATGATAAATCTGTGTGTTGTGCTCTATGCCTCGACCTGATGTGTTTGTCTCTTCCTTTGCTAAGTGCTTTGATGTGTTTCGATAGATCTATTTATGCTTTGTGCTTCTAAGATATGAATGAATGTTAGATATGGTATGTAAGATGCTTAGTTCTTGATCTGTCGAATCTAATCTATCTTACTGTGGCTAAGTGCCGAATTATCTTAGATCTAAGTCCATACTGTGATGCTTTGTTCTATCTGTGAAGTATCATAAGGGTTAAATATTGATGAATAATCTATGTTAAGTGATTACTAAGCATTATAATCACAAATATGTGTCCCATCTAAGTTTTCATACACCTAAGTCTTGCAACCACCCCTGCCTCTACCTTGGGTGAGACTTCATCTGCTTCACAGGTGTTGCCGAAAGGGTCGGTAGCTAGGGTTTTGTTGGTGCATTGTTGTAGCATTGAACCCTGGGTTTTCCCCTGTGACAACAAATGGTTTTGTTTCCGGGACCGAAAACTGTGATTGTTGGGAACTAAGCAGAAGAAGCTTTGTGAAAAGATTCATCCTGAAATTGTGAAATCTCTGTGCGTGGATCTATGCCCTAGTGCATAGTGATCCACTTGATCTGAAAAGATCTGTGATGAAGAAGGAAGGACAGATCTGAAGGAAAGAAGTCAGATCTGCAAGAAAAGAGGTCAAATCTACAGAAAAGAGGTAAGATCTGTAAGCTCTGTGCTCTAATAAAGGTAAGAATAGTTAAAAGTTCTTAGATCTAGAAGCTTTGTTCCATGTAGAAGTAAAAGAAGTGAAAATTTTTGTTTCTAAAGTATGGATTTAGGTATGCTTTATAGATTTTTTCCTAGCTTAAAAACTAGGGCATTGTTATATGAAAGAATGTTTGATATGAATAGATCTGATAGGTATAATAATAGATATGTTATACCTATGCATAGAAAGAATTTTTGGACCAACTAATGGATGCAGGATCCTAGAAAGAAATTTTTGCAGGCTAGCCATTATGATCCGAGCGAACAGTACAAGAAAAGTTGGGGATCATTGAAGAGAAAGAGAGGATTAACTCTTTGTTACAGTTGCAGAAGACCAGGACATTTTGCTGAGGAATGCCCTGAGAGAAACCCTAGTTGCCTCTGTTGTAAGGCTATGGACCATGAAGTACTGGATTGCCCTAGAATGATTGCTAGACTCGAAAAGATGAATATAGAGCAAGACAAATTTGAAGGATATCAAGAGACTAATATTATAGAAGAACCTCAGAAAGAATCAAAGATTATGTTACTAAAAATGAAAGAAAACCTGAATGAACATAAAGATGCCAGTTTGTCAGAGATCTTCAAAGAAAAGGAGAAAATCAAAGTAAGAATAGGATACTTCGACATTGACTATGCTCTGGATGAGGAAACACAAATGAACATTATGACAAAAAGTACTTGGGAAACCCTAGGGAGGCTTTCTATGGTTCCTTCACTAGGAAAAATAGGGTTGTTTAAAGGAAAAATGGTAACCCTATGTGGCAGAATTACCCGGATAGCTATGAGTACCCATGGAGCTTCGACAGAGGAAGAATTCGAAGTAATTAAAATTATTGAGGACCATGCCCCATTTCCATATTTGTTAGGCAAGATCTAGATTGAAAAAGAATATATCTGAAGAAAAGAAGAAAAGGAAGCCCTAGAACAGAAGAAGTAGAAACTCATGGAATACATGACTAGAAGGATGACCTACTTGATGGAAGAACAAGAGAACAGATCTAAGCTATTGAACACCAGGGAATTGGATGTCAAAGCTATAAGAGCATTAGAGGAACCATATAAGACCGAAATACCTAATCCATATGATGAAGGAGTATTAACCTTGGATTTTAAGAAATAATCTCAGTATCGCGAAGTGACTATGTCAAGAGAAGATAAGAATCAAAACGGAAAAAGGATGACCGAGACGAAGCTCACTGGGAAGAAGGCTAGGAAGCTAAGTAAGAACAGAGCCAAGATCGAAAAGTTATAGAAGATTCTAGAGGAAACTTCGTAGAAGGAAAAATCACAGGAATTGAGCTTCGCCAGGATATCAAAACAGCGACATACAACACTTCACCGTGGAGAAGCAATATAGTCGTTGGACCGATATACCCATTCGACTTCCACCCCGAACAGACATAAAAGCATTAAAAGATCACCACTAGACTATTAGACCATGCCATAATGGATGGATCAATGTTCTTGGAAGATTCATACCCGTTGCAAGAATACTGTTGATGAATTTCCTATTCATCCTGTCACGCCATGCCCGAAGAACACTTTTTCCAACTGAAAAATCGAAGCCCATAGAACTAGTGATTGTATATAGTGATCATTGCAAGCAGATTGTTCATCCTAGTGTAGTATTTTGAGATCATCGTGACCCCCATCATCTTTCCCGAGTGCGTATATCCGACGAGCTCACTGCACTTGAGGAATCCATCACAGAGGTCCTTATTGATTTAATGACTGAGAGATTCATGTCAGAAAGAAGAATGTCCACTGGATTCCAAGCATCATCGACAAGAGGAGTGCAAGCCTCCCCGTCGACTGCTTGAGCGGGAACATATCGAGTTGGTGAACAAATAAGAACTAAGCATAAGTACAACATAGCCAATGCAAAGTTAGTGCCATCCATCCTACCATCTTACATACCCCCTCTGAGCGGTGAGATTAACAGGGACAGTGTCCCTAGAGAATTTGAATACAGCCTAGTCATTGCATATCTACCGAAAGGAGTACGCACCTACCGCGTAGATCAAGACAAGGTTACAACGTTGAAGTTTTGTGACTTCAACCTGGGGGACCGTAAAGTTTACAGCATTTTTTCCCCATATAAGTACTTGACGAGAAATAAGGGAAAGAATTTGAATCTCATCCCTCAGCAATGGATGATGAACCTTGTGTAGTCTACTTTGCTCATCGTTATGAAAATACCTCACTTCAACAGACACCAGGAGGTGAATGCTTGTGTAAAATTGTTGCTAGAAATTTACCATGGAGGATACATGTGGTTAGATCGTCGCATAACTGTTGATATGATGTTGATCAATAGGATCACCAGGCTTAGCATGCAGGGCCCTGATCCCCATGAGTACTATCCTGGAAAGACTGCAAACTATGCTCTTGTGCAGAAGATCAAAGAAGCCTATGGCGATGTTGAGAAAGGCACGAGAGGCTACAAGGTCGCCTCTATTGAAAGTGGCGCAGTGCGCCTCGCATGCCAACTAATCCTAGGGAAGTTGGTACGTAAGAATCGACCAACACAAGTATCTGGCTTTGTAGTTGAACTTGCAGGAAAGTGCGCAGAGGGACTACAAATGAACTGGGCGAAGTACATGGTGAATCCACTGGAGATTGATTGCAGAGAAGCCCATAATCAGGGGCATGAATTCCATTTTAACTAGCTCCTGATACTGATCACTTTTGTTGCATGGGAGCTACTAGAAGGTGCAACCTTCCCGGACCTTGACCCCTTTGAGCCACTAGCCACGAAGTTCAGTACATTATGGTACTCGAATGACATGAGCAAGCAATGACAATCAAATTATGTTTTCCAAGCGTACTATAACCAATTGAAAGAAGTTGTAAGAAGTGAACCTCGCATAACCCTGAACATTTTAGAGAGATTCCGACCTCTGATAAAGTTCAGCGCGGACCGCCACTTTATATACCTAACCCCATGCGATGATGAGCACCAGGAATACCTTCATTCCTATTATAAGCTGATAGAAGAAGACCTAGAAGAGATCACCAAGGAATGGTCGACGGACCTCCTTGTTTCACCAGACCCCGCAGAAATGTCTGACATCAACAGCCCCGGAACTGCACAGGATACACCTGGCGTAGTAAGACAAAGAAAGCAAAGACGATGAAGAAGACTGAAGAAGTCCAAGATGTTGACAGCCTATCTGTAAGGATGACTTCCATTAAACCAGATGAAGAAGGTGACGACAAACAAGGTACATAAAGTGAACAACAGAAAGTCGAAGTACCATCGCTTAGGGACAAAGAAGACTCATCGAAGAAAAGGAAGGTCTCACCTATGAAATCTTCCTCCAGAAAGAAACCAAGAACCCCTGTAACCAAGATGAAAAATACCCTCACGTTGGATGACTTTTATTTCATTGTTGCAATAGTCAATTATGCTTCAAAGGAAATCATACAGAAGTAGGAGGAAAAGCAGGAACAAATGTATAGCCAAATTGAGATTGTGCTCCAAGGAGTACAGTAAGAACTCCAGTCTAGCCGAGCAATCTTTATTGCACCTCTTCCATAAGGAACAACAAAAGTAGGAGATGAATCATTTCATCTCTGCAAGATTGTTGATACAGTCGAAGTATGCCTTTGACATGCTTAGGAAGAAAACACACATGAAACCCATGCCCTAAATAAAGAACGTGAGGAAATTAATGAACAACGCCAAGCCACACAATGAGAGAAGAATGTTCTCCAAGAAAAATTTGAAGAAGACAGAGCGAAGATCCAAAAAGAGAAAGAACAGCTGCTCGCAAAGCAGATAGGAATTGAAGAAGCAGTCAATAGAGCATTTCACTCTATGATCGGCTTAGAGAAGAAGGTCTAAGATCCCATAGAGAACCAAGTGATGAAGCTGGCTGAAGTTATTCAACACCTTCAACAAAGGGTTGTGGAATTAGAGCTTCAAACCATACCACAAACTCCACAAGAAGTGCGCGACCAACGAGAATTGACTGCTTAGAGTGCATTCGAGAAGATTAAAACACTTGTTGTAGAATGTAAACATCTAAGTAGCAGAAGCGTGCAGATATATGAACAACTATCTGAAGACCCAAAGTTGAAGAAACCGAAGTCCCAACTCTAGGAAGCAAAGCAGCACGCAGATATAGTATAGGCGCAGCTCAAGATCCTGTCACCCATTGAGAGGATGAAGAGATCCCAGGAACAACACACTGCCCAACAAATCATTCTTACCACGTAGAACAGAGTGATGGAAGTCACACAGAAACTCCAGCCGAGCCAGGAGGCGACCTACCTACTGTTTGAAGAAATTGAAGGCCAAGGAACACTACTAGAACAAGTAGTTGTTACAGTCAAGCAACAACTGGAAGGACCTATTAGAGAAGCGGTTGTTCAGGAATTCACTGAGCAAGAATCAGTAGCACATAGACAAGTCGAAGCAGCTCGATCCAAGCTCGAGACCTTTGAGGCAAAGTTACCCAGACCTGAGTGACTTGGGATGAGTCACAGGTGAGTGTTGGGGGGCTATTGGCCCTTGACCAAGTTTTGAGGAACACTTGGTCATATTTGACCGTTTTTGGGACTTCAACAACTTGTCAAAGATGGAGCACAACGCGGAACATAAATCATGGAAGCTAGACCCCTTTTTGGGTCCTTTTTGGGTTTTGGAGGATAATGTAATGGGAAAGGGATGTCGTCCCGTGAGTTTACCCATGCTTAGGCCCACTTTTGTATGTATAAATAAATATGAAGTAGATGTTAAGTAGGTGTGATTTCTTAGTGCAATTGGTATTGGATGATATATTTATGTGATGTAGGCTAAGTGCCAATGGTAGGATATGTGTGATCAAGGCTTTGTACATTTTTTGTAAGACTTGCAGAGCCGAGTGCAAGTCCTTGTGAGAGACTGTAGAAGGATTTGTGTTGTAGTACAAGGAAGAAGGATCTAGCGAGATGCGTAGATCTTATGTCCTATGTGAAGAGGAATTTGGATGGCTCTGTGTTGTAACCTGATTAACTGAAGCTAATAAAGAAGAAGACTTTGTGGACATAGCCCAAGGGTGGGGGTGAACCATGGTAAATCTGTGTGTTGTGCTCTGTGCCTCGACCTGATTGTTTGTCTCTTCCTTTGCTAAGTGATTTGTTGTGTTTCGATAGATCTATTTATGCTTTTTTCTTCTGAGATATGAATGAATGTTAGATCTGGTATGTAAGATGCTTAGTGCTTTATTTTCCAAATCTAATCTATCTTATTGTGGCTAAGTGATGAATTATCTTAGATCTAAGTCCATACTGCGATGCTCTGTGCTATCTGTGAAGTATCATAAGGGTTGAATATTGATGAATAATCTATGCTAAGTGATTACTAAGCATTATAATCACAGATCTGTGTCCCAGCTAAGGTTGTAGACACCTAAGTTTTGCAACCACCCCTGCCTCTACCTCGGGTGAGACTTCATCTGCTTCGTAGGTGTTGTCGAAAGGGATGGTAGCTAGGGTTTTGTTGGTGCGTTGTTGTAGCGGTGAACCCTGGGTCTGCCCCTGTGCCAACAAAAAGGTTTCCTAAAAGGTGGTCTAAAGTTCCCTTTACTTGAAGATGCTTCTTCAACAGATATTTTCAAGTCTATGACTTGATTAGATAACTTCTGAAAGGATTTCTGTAAACTCTCCAAGTCTAAAGTTTCTTGTACTGTTTTATTTGGGGAAGGTATGGTAAGGATTTCTATTTTCTTTTTAGAAGAGGAATTTGATTAATCTTCCACATTTACATTATCCTTTAAAATAAGAATATCCTTTTCAATAAGGATTGCCTCCTCAAAAGATTCTAGTAACATGTTTTTCTTAGACCTCTTAACCCATATATCTATATTATGATGTAGGGCTTTAACATAGTATGCAATAATCAAGTTTTCAACAGGCATTGATTCGGTAGGGATTTTATTTTTAAGCGTAAGGAATCTGTGATTGAAATCCTTGAATTTCTCTTTGGGGTTCATTTTCATGTTGGATAATTCCATTACCAAAACTTCTGGAGATTTATCATCCCTGAACTTTTCTAATAAAAAGGTCTCAAACTTATCGCAAGAAGCGATAGTTTAGGGTTGTTGTGCAAAATACCATGTGGAGGCATTTCCTTCAAAGGTGTAAGGGAATATCTTGCGCATGACATCTTCTTGTTCGACGTTTCGAATTCTAACTACTAACATGAATTTTTTGATATGATCCTCAGCTGAATGCTCTGCATCGGGGTCAAATTTGGGTAACCACTTTTCAGGATGTTTGGGTAACAGATGTTGAATTTCGAGCATTGCCATGGCATCTTGATCTAGCCAAGGTTTGGCGGGATTGTTTTGGTTATCCATGGGATTTGGTGGAGGTGAATTTCAAGATCACCCAGATGAAGAACTGCCTTCGTCAGAGGATTCCTCTCTTGAAGAGGGTGGAGAAGACCCATGTGGGGATGGACGAAGACCAGATCCTCCAGCACCTTGGATTAGTTCTTCAAAAAGATCGATAATAGTATCACCTAATGTGTGATCAGGAAGACCAGTACCAAGAGGATCTTCTTTCTGATTGGAAAATTAAGAGGTTGATTTAACTGTCTACCAGTTTGTCTAAGTTGGAATATTGCACCCAGAGTTCTCAAAATTGATTGGCGAGAATTACGAATAATTTCTTGTACATCAAACCCTTAAGGGATCGATGTCATAGGTTCAACGAGAATGTCAGGTGTAGTTTCTAACGTAGTGGTTGGATCAGGTATAAGGGTAGGGTCTGAGTGACTACGTTTCATGAAAGGAGAACAATTATTTTGGGGAGTCTTACGACCTCCTCGTGCCATCAATGACTTTCAGGCCCTCCTTCTAGTTCCATTTGTTGACGAGAGTTTATGACACTTCGTCAACGAGAAGGGAAGATCGGGTCTGGGGTTGTCTAGTTAACCCATGTCGTTTAGAATAACCTACCCTGATGGGTTTTATGGCTCTGTTAGCCAATGAAAATACTAAAGTGGCTAAGAAATGTAAAGGTTATCTATCTATCTAACCTTTTTTTGTATGTTTACCTGATAATCCTATATATATATATATATATATATAGTTTTATTATATACATTATGTATGTACAGATACAAGGTTTGCATAAAATCCTTGTGAAAATGAAACTTTAACTACTGAAACAAAATTTGAATAAGATATAAAACTAAGGAGATTATTCTATTACTATAAGTAGTAAACAACAAAATGAACGAATAAGATATGAAATGATATAACCATAATGAACAAAGCATTAAAGTTTGAATAATTTAATCATTATTCATTCGTAAAGTAAATAAATCAAATAAAAGGAAAACTAACTAACCTAATGTTGATCAACTATGAAGATAAAGCACTGAGCTATTTTGTCTTTATGTGTAATGTAAGCTCCACTTAACCTGTTTCTAAGAATAAATCTATGGAAAGAAGCAAATAATGATATTTCTTGAAATAACTCAAGGAATTTTATATGTTGAAAGAAATCTATAATAAACAGAAATGAAAATGTATTTTTCTCGTGTAACTTTAAATTATTAAAAAAATGGAGATGAAATTAACTCCAATCTCCGGCAAGTGATATAATCAAAATCTAACATTCGACGTAAACTCAAAATGTATAGATATATGATTAGCCACAAAGATTATGATAACCAATAATAATGGACTACGTAAGAAGTAAGAACAACATGAATGCATAAGTGTTGATCAGACTAAAGCTAATTCATAACATATAAATTTTCATGCCCATAAATATATGAAAGTAATATGACAACAATCACACCGTATAGTTTACATAAGGACTAAAGCCAAAAAGAAAAATGCATTTCATATATTTCTCAAAAAGATAAGCCCATCATCGGGTCCCAAAAGGAATTTCCCGTGTCTCTGGGCAAGCACCAGTATTTAAACTAAGTTCATGATCTGTTTCTCATATCTTCTAATATAGAGAGATCCGTCCTTAATAAAGTATTTTCCAAAAAATAACTAAAATATAGGTATGATGTAACAACCATTCAAAATAGTTACATAATCAAAATATTTTTGACACTATTTTTTAAAGAAAAACTTGCGAATTTGGAGGATCTCCAACTATTTTCTTGTCCCAACAACCTTTGCAATTTGATCCTCTTCAATCCTGAGAGGAAAAACAAAATTTAAATTAGAAAAAGAATCTAACAAACTAATTAAAGACAAGCTACATAATCTATGATTTTGTAGCTAGTATAATAAAACAAAATAGAACAATTTATATTATAACAAAAAAAACAAAACGTTAATTCCAAGAAAATTGTTTACCCATTAAACATTTGAAAATGGGGCATCAGATAATTTCAAATTCATAATAGCTTTGAAGTTGGAAGAATTTTTTATAACAATATCCCATGATTTCCTGAATCTTTTGGTAGCCCTGGGAGAAAATTGTTGAATGCTGGCTCTCAGATCCATGTTTTCTCTTTCCAATACCATGTTATGAGCCATAACCTAATTAAGTTGATCTTGCAAGTAAGGAATATCTTGATAATACATCTGGATCCAAGTGAAACATTCCTCACAATATACATGTTCCAATCTCGGGAGTCGGTAGGGGGAGAGTGTCATCTGAGTTCAATGGTTTATCTTGTGCCATAACCATTTTTAAATCATATTGGATCCCTGAAAACCCCTCTTGTTCCTTTATAAATGGAGGAAATTTTGAAACAAAATCGTATTTAGGAGAATCCATTCTAGTGGCATCAAAACTGACGTCCTTGACAGAGATCGTATCCTCGATGAAAACTGTGGGAATGGGTTTATCATGGTTATGATGTCGATTCCTGGTCATCCTTGATAGAATTTTTCCATTCCTTTTATTTATGAAATCTAAATAATTAACCTTTGTGTGACTTGCTTACCCTGTCTTTTGATTTTAATTTTATCTTCATTAACCGTGTTCTGTATAGGATCAAGGGTGACCGGTGCCTTATCTCTTAGATGACTCAAAATTTCCTCCAATGATTTCTTTGGGACAATTCACACTTCTTGGTGGTGACCTCGACTATCTGAAGAAACTCAATAGGGGTATCGGGAGGTGATACAGGGTCTTTAGAGACTTGTATTTCAACTCGAAAACTTTGTAGAGAGTGGGACGATATGCTTCGACTGGTAGGCTCATCAACACACAGAGGTAAACTATGGGCAGGTTCAAATGGAAATGAAACAAAACCATTCCTCACAAGAAAACATTGCCAACTATCTCCTATCTTTAGCAACTGCGCATTAACTATAATCCAAATTAAACCATTGTGGAATAGGCTGAATTCAGAGTTGGGGTTTTGTCTTTGGTAGAACCTGGACATCTTCTGGAGACTTCTAAGTAAATAAAATGGCAAGTTTAACTTAAAAACCAAGAATACCATCAATAGGCACACATGAAATAAAAACACCAGTCCATAACGTCCCTCACAGGTGACAAACTGTTTAATTATCAACAGTAATCCATGACAACAAGTTTTGAACAATTGGATGGGCGTACCTTTAATGTTATAGCACGATCTTTGGGATACCATTAGTAAATGCCATGGGATACCTTCTATCTTTGGGTTTTTGAACCAACAATCCCCTTCTTGCGACAAACCCATGGCCTTTATTATGGATTCTTCATTTAATTGTAACTGCAGGTCACCTACTTTGGATTTTGCACTGTCAAAATTCTTGGAAAAAGCTTGTGCGACTTCCAGATCAAAACCCTCAAATGAATATACAAATTTAACACAACCGAAAAGGGAGAGGTCATCTACAACATCGTCATGAGAAATCAGAGCCTGTGATCCATTAGGCTCCACCCTAACTACAAGAGTCATAAGCTTGCGCACGATATACCAAAAGATGCAGAATGGAGGAGTCTGCGTTCGATCCAACCCAAAACAAATGGTATACTTTACATGGTCAAAGGTGACCCGAAAACTAAGATATCGAGAGGATGCTACCATGGCTTCCACCCTAATTATTGATTAAACCCCCAAACCATAGGACAAAAACACTCAAAAACCACCTCGCCTGCTAAGAACCTAGTCCCTGGTTACGAAGCACCATCCAAATGATGAAATGGATGTAATCTCTGGTGAACAGGACAGAGAGGTAATGGTTTCAGAGCACGATCACTAGCCAAGTAATAAATTGATTAGACCATGACATAACAATTTAAAGAAGCATTTAGATCATATGGTAATGTCATAAATTTAGAATAAAAATCCCAAAGGGTAAAGTAATAACAAATACTTTGAAAATTGATTAAAGCATAACATGAATCAATTGTGATTGGGTTCTATTCTAATGCTATAAAAATTTTACATAACCATATACTCACCAAGCTTAAATGTTTTGTGATTTTATGTGTTTCAAAGGCTTGTTTGGTTTTACAAGGAGAGAAGCCTTTAGAGTTTATTTAATGTGTTTTACAAGAATATTTCAATTTCATGCTTGACGATCATGAAGTTGAAATGGGTAAATGAGACATTTATCGATAAAATAAAGCTCAAAACAAAATGATCAATCAAGCAATTACTCAAAAACCATAATCACACTCTTTGTAGAAAAATTAGGCAGCTGATAAAAAATTCCTTTGCCATTTTTTGTCTTTCAAAGATCAATGAAATGACATGAATATTCAGCTACCAACAAGTCCCCAAGGTTATTGTAAGTGACATAGATCCAAATTTCACTAGAAATATTAGACTGAATTATTTTCTTGTTTGGGTACTCAATTGGCTCACAACTCATCTTACCACCCTCAATCCGATGGGTAAACTGAGATTGTGAATAAATTTCTCCAATGATATCTTTGTTGTTTTTCATCCAATAAACACACACAATGGGTCAAGTGGTTTCCCTTGGTGGAATGGTGGTACAAGACATCCTTTCATACTTCATAAAAAATGTCCCCATTTCGGGCACATTATGGATATCATCCTCCATCCATTACATCACTCTTGAAAGGGAATACAAAAGAAGCAGTGGAGGACCACATAAGGAACCAACAGGAGGTTCTCAAACTATTGAAGGACAACTTGGTTATGGAACAAAATATGTTGAAACAACAAGCATATCAACATCACAATGAAAGGGAATTTGAAGTGAGGGATTGGGTATTTTTTAGGCTACATCCATATAAACAGATGTCTCTCAAGAAACAAAAGAAGGAAACTAAATTAGCACCCAAATATTGTGGTTCCTATATGGTTAGGTATGGATTACAGATTGGAGTTGCCTCCATATTCACGTGTACATCCAGTCCTCCATGTTTCTTGCATAAAGAAGGTAATTGACAACAAGATCTCAATCCAAACTATTTTACCAAAGATTAATGAAGAAGAGAAAATCATACTAGAACCAAAAACAATCCTTGAAACAAGGATTAAGAAACTGAGAAATCGAGCAATGATGGAGTACCTTGTCAAATGGAAGAACCTTCTAGTTAAGAGGCAACATGAGAAGATGTTTTCTTCATGCAGAAACACCCACAATTAGTCATTTGTTGAGGACAACACTTGTTTGAAGGGGAGAGGCATGTTAAGACCTAAACGAAGCCCCATTTTATGTGTAAAACCCCTTTATTAAGCCCTAGATATTGAATTATTGCATTTATAGTATTATAATTGTATGTCGGTTAGAACCCTTCATAATACACTTTCATAATAATTGTACCATTTGTCTCATATATATAGCCTTTCATTATAATGGTACCCTTTCATTATAATTATACAGTCTTATGATCATCTTATGATCATCTGATCACACCTCATATTATATTATGGATTGAATATATTGTAAAAGAATGTTCCTTTGAGTGGATTGTATTCTTTAACTTTTTATCATTTTTAAGACCTTGAATCCTAACAATATTCAATATTATTTATTATAAATTAAATTTAATTACTTAAAATAAATTTATTTAAAATATTTAAAATGGTGAAATATATATGAAAGTGGAAGTGGGTTGGAAGTGAAAAGAGTTTTAACTCTCACACATTAATACATTCATTCAAAAATAATTCAATCATTGATAGAAATTCAAAAACTAATAATATCATAAAATACTAACACTTCCAAAATTCTTTATATGTAAATAATTAATGCAAAACTCTATGTATTCATAGACAATGGAAACCAATACGTTCATCAACAATGTCAACAAATACTTCAAAGTATGTATCAAAAATACTTGAATTCATCCATTTATATATATAACCGGTGGGAAAACAAAAGTTAATATACAGCCTTATATATATATTAACATTTTAAATATTTTATTCTAACATTTTAAATATTTTATACAAACTTATTTTGATTAATTAAATAAATAAAATTGTAAACATTAACACATAAATATAAATATAAATATGTTAATTCATAAAATACATAAATATGTTAATTCCTTAAATGAAATGTATAAATATGTTAATTCATAAAATACCATAAATATGTTAATTCATTAAATGAATACATTGAATCCATGGTTACTAATCCAAAAACTACTTAAAATACTAACACATCCATCCATTCATTCAAAATGGGTTCCAATATCCAATAGAATTACGATTCCCGAAAAGCTATCTTTGTGCTTGTAGATAAGGTGAATTAAATTGCATTAAATATCACATCCATTCGAAATAGGTTTAACATCCAATACGGTTACGAAACCGAAAGCTACGCATTTAAGTAATCTATGGAAACTCGGTTTCCTCGTACTCGATGACTATTTCAACGTAGATATCAAACCAGAACTCCAAAAATAGCATGAGTTATGGAGACTGTGCATTAAATGCACCTCCAAGAGAATACCCGTTTCAAGGCCACGATTTCGAATGCAAGATGAATCCATTTAAAAAGAAATTATTAATACGAAAAAAAAAGTCAGTCTTGTCAGTCGGTCATAATAAACAGTTACTCTAATCTGTTTTTCTAAAATAGAAAAAAGCAGCAACTCTGCACAGCAGCATTAGATTTTCCAGAACCATTGAATAAAAATAGACAATATCCGAAAACCAGTGAATATACCCAATACATGTGAATAACAGCATTACAATCTAAGCTTGCAATACATGTGAATAGCAGCATTACAATCGAAACTTTCAGCAGCATTACAATCGAAACTTTCAGCAAAAGCTATTGCCCATCGTTACAGCGACTTGCCAAAAAAGGGCAGGGGTCCATTACAAGTGACGAGCGAAATCAGAGAAACGAATTCTCATTTATGTCACTGCACTTAATTCTAAACTAAAATCTACCCAAATCCCATGCGATTTTATTTTGTGCCGTAATTGTCTGTCTGTAATCAATGTTCAGACATGTGTCGCATGCAATATAATGGGCCGCTAGACCTCACGGAATTCCATTCCTATCAACATTATCGCCATGCCCGGCGCCAGATAGGTTTTTCATCGCCTGTGAATTGCTAGTGCCATTCTTATCTGGGCGACCAGATTCTTTTTCTTCATCTTCTTCGTCCCATCGAGTGCTTCCGTAATATACACCATAAAGTATCAACTGGCATGCGCCTAGCAGAGATCCAAGTCCATTGGGTAGCTGCATGCATCCAAAATTATTATGAACAATTATATGTATACACACATCAAGTAATAAACAATATTATTACTCACCACAAGATTAATGTCAAAGTGTATGCAGCCATAGACAGCCCAGATCAAGCCATTGGCAAAGCAACCCAAAGAAAGGTAGAATGGCATGTATTTCACACTTTTAGTTTGAATAACCCTTTTCTGAAAACAGTAACAGAGAGTGTTATTGTCCGGTATTATTAGAAAAAAAAAAACATTAATCGAAAGAAAAAGAGAAGGGCAGTTACCATGATGGACAAGGGTGCTGCATACATGAAAACATTGAATACAATGCAAATAGTTCCAATGACTAAGGTACGTCTCTTATGGGTATGCTCTAAAGTTAATGATAAACTCGCCACTGCTGCAAAGAATACGAATATCAACGCCAACAATCCCACAACTCTCCTCTGTCGAAGCAGGATGAAGAAGGTCGAAGTTAGACATTGGATATTTGCACAAAGAGAAGCCAAGACCTTTTAGGTGCACTATATTTCTGATCAGAGATCAGACTGCTACTAAAATTGTAAAATGGAAACTAAAAAAGAACAATGCCTTAAAATCTCCACGACTTACCTTCTCGCTTTTGTTCTTACAGAAGATGAGGAAGAAAATAGTATAAACTGCTTCAAAGAGCACACCCGCGCCGTTTACTGTAACCACAAGAATGCTGTGGGGATGAACAAAAGGCATGCCGTATAACACCCACAACGCACAGTTGAGCAGAGTCATGGGGTAAGGAAAGCCGGAATATCCTCGAGTCGATTTCCATTTCCACACATTCACAAATGTGGGGCTGCATCATCACCAACCAAAAACCTAATTTATAATACTTAAATCTTAACTCTAATACCAATAACCATCTTTTACATTAATACCAACAAATGTAAAACTCATAACTATGAAATCTTACAGTGGAGAAAGGAAGAGAAAGACCGAAATAATGTTCCCTGCAGAGAAATACATATGAAGCGATTGTCAGACATCAGTTCAGGTAAACTCAAAAACCTAAGAATAAAAGAAAATATTGGTATTGTTCAGCGAAAACGTACCTATGATTCCAACGACCAACCGAATAGTATCCGCAATCGCCATTCTTTTGTGAAAGGAGAATCACAGGAGGACGGACAAACCTGATCCTGACTGTAACCGTCAAACGACTCGATCACTCTTATTTATAAAAGGAAAATTCTTGGCGCTACTTTTGTCGACAGAAAGTGCATGCAGAAAGGGAAACAGAAAGTGCATGCAGAAAGGGAAACAGTGGGGGTATATAAAGGTGTAAATGGCTTAGAGATAAGCACGACTACCAGTATTCGTAGCTATGTCGGTGAATCCAAACCGTTCAATTGGCCAAAAGACCACGAAGATTAAGGTTGGCATCGCTTAATGTCACTTTTGGTTTATCTATTCCTGCATTCCTGCTAGATTGGGATTGGGATGGCCTAATTCCACATTGGTTGATCTATTCCTGCACAATTACTGCCTAATTCCACTTCTGGTTGATCTATTCCGTCACTCTTACTTAAAATACCACTATAACAATCCGGCTAGATCCTGGCTTTACGCCATTTTGGGAAACGCACTTAAAACAGATATTTTCTAAAAATTAGGGTTCCAAAATCCAAAAAGAAGCGATAAAGATTTACTATAAATTGTATTTCCAAAACCCAAAAAGCAAAAGGTTGACGTATTAATTAAAATATAATTAGGGACATAAGTACGTATTATGGAACTTTACAATGCAACTTGAGAGCATATCAATACGCTGTAATGCAATTTGGCAGCAGATCAATCCGTTATATTATATTAGTTTGTTGATACATGGGTTTCCACATTGTTTTTGGGTTTAGAATTAGCATTGATGATGTATGGGCCATTTTAAGTATAAATTTGATGGTTTTATCCAGTTTCAGAATATATAAAAATATAATTAGCATTTAACATTGATGATGTATGGGTTATTTTAAGTTTAAAAGTGTAAGTTTCTTTTTTATCCAGTTAGTTTTAATGAGAAGTTTTAAGTTTAATTTTGTTATTTTTTTAATCAAATTTTGATACAAATATGATATAAATAAGATAGGGTGTATATTTATGATGATAGTTTATATTTATTGAGATCAAATTTGGTTTATCATATTTTAAATGGTTAAATGAAAAACTTTTTTTTTCTTTTTAAGTTTTAATTTGTGTTGGAAAAGTTTAAAGAGAAGTATTCCTAAATCACTATAGTTTTGATGAATTAAAAGGTTAGGAAGGTCACTATTGTAATAAATATTTTGAAATTTTGATTTAATGTAGGTGTATGACATGACTATCTAAGAGAGAAAAAATCATCTTCAACTATTTTACTGTCACAAAGATGACAATTTCTTTAAATCTTAAGTTTTATGGGAATTGCCCAACTTTTTTTTATGCTAGTCAAAACATAGAGATAATTTTAATTTTCTAGGTTAGGGTTGATCACCTTATAGTATTTTAATTTTCTTTATGCTCTAATTCTTTATCCTGTCACAATTTCTTCTTGAATTTAGATATAATAATACTTTTAAATTTATCATTATTTCCCAATTATCTTAATTTTTTTATGCTTTAATTCTTTATTGCATCACAATTTCTTATGCAATTTAGATACTTTTATCCTCTAATTCTTTATTGCACCACAATTTCTCCTAGAATTTAGATATAATAATATTTTTAGTAGCCTCATCCTTTATTCTCCAAAGATTTAGTGAAGACTTGCATCTTTATGACACCACCACAATCTCATCCTTTATTCAAGAGTTGACATCTTTATGCCACAGCTGCAATCTCATCCTTTATTCAAGAGTTGACATCTTTATGCCACAACTGCAATCTCATCCTTTATTCCAGACTTGGCACCTTTATGTCGAAGTCACAATCTCATAATTTATTCCCGACATGGCATCTTTATGCCACCACCACAATCTCACCCTTTATTCCTGACTTGGCATCTTTATGTCACTACTGCAATCTCATCCTATATTCTCAACATGGTTTCTTTATTCCACTATTGCAATCAAATCCTTTATTCACCAATGATGTAGTGAAGACGTGGAATCTTTATGTCATCGCCCCAATCTCATCATTTATTCCTAAATGATTTAGTGAAGACTTGGCATCTTTATGTCACCCTTGCATGCCTTTTTGACTGGAGTTTGAAGCAATATTACGAAGTCTTAGGTCTTCCATGTCATTTATCATGTTCTTGTACAATAGGTACCTAGTCATTATTTTGCACTCAATGGGGAAAATACTCGCTTCTATGATGAGGATATGATAGGGTGTATTGTCTTTAATTTTGAGGTTATAATTCTTTGGATTTACACAATATTTCTCCATCATTCCCTCAATATGCTATAACCCCATACTTTGGTAGATCATACAACCCTAGACAATCCATTTTTACATCAACAATAACAAGTTCATGAATTGAATTGCAATTTCCGTAAAGAATACTTAACTGGATTTTTTTTTTGTGTGACTAAGAAGATTCTATTAAAATATAAAAAAATTGTATAGAGTTTCAAACCATATTAATGGTTCCCGAGGCACAATGTTTCCCATAAAAAAGTACTCTTAACCAAGATGTATGTTGACCTACCTAAAGGGAAACCATGCTAGCTCACAAAATTAAATGGTAGCATATTAATACTAAAACCATAATAGAGAAAACTGAGTCTTTGAGGAAGAGAAATAATTATGGCTAGGAATTAGAGATAACAGATAGAGACATAATTGAAAATGTTGAAATCTAGATAAAAGAAAGAGGAACAGGTCTCAAACATTGAAATGGAAAATATGGGTGGTAGGTTTAGAGGCTCGAGCAACTGCTCCTACATCTAGATGAGGTGGGAGAGGATCGAAAAATGAGGAACAATCACACCCTAACCAACCAAGAGACTAGGGTATAGGGTAAGAAGTTGTTTGTTCTAACATTTGAGTGCTTCCAATCACTAGACAAATTTCCTATAGTCTTGTACTTTAGGGAGAATATATTGAGCTACCATCATCTTTGTATGCCAGTGGATCTAAACAATGTGATGAAACTTTGAATCTTGATTCCTAGTGCAACCCAAATTTGTAACTAATTCTCCCACCCATTGATCAACATCCTCATCTTCCTAATACGAACAAATAATTTTCACCTCTAAATTTGTAACTAATTATCCCACCCGTTGATCAAAATCCCGATCTTCCTAATAGGAACAAATGATTTTCACCTCTTCTTCAATTTGATGCATGACCTCTTGCACCTAGGAAGAGACAGAGTTGTAATATTGCATCATTGTTTCCTCTTCAGTTAGGATCACATGGGTTTTGCGAGAGAAAGTCACATTTTCACAAGAACCACAGGGGGCCATGGATAAATTTACGCAGAGCACCTCCCAATCATTGACAAGTTCCCAATTGAAGCATAGATTAGAGACATGAATGAAGACTGATGACATATTTACCTTCTTTCCCTCGCATGCAAGTATGTAGACCATAAGGACATGAACTTGAATTTCATACAAGGCCATGAATGGAAACTTATTCATGTTCAAACTTGAATATGTCCGCATCGTACTTTCCCACTTCCTTATCACATCCGTCAGATTTCACCGATGTGGATCCTAATCCCTCACATGTTGAATGAAGCTTGATGAAGTAATGACAAGTGGATACATGTATGAATGCATGGGTTGGAAGAAGGAACTAGTACCCTCGACACCACCATTCATAATGTCAACTTGAACACCTATCACCCGATCCAAGAAAATGAAGTCTACAAGAACTAGAGTTTGGTAGAGTTGTTTAATAGAAGGGTTTGAGAGATCCTCCCAGTTTGAATCTAGCATAGTGATGAGATTGGAAGTCCCTTCATTAGAAACCCAATCCGCCACTTTATTAGCCTCGCTTTTGATATGGGAATGGATGAGGGATAGAGATGTTCTAGATGACTAATTAAAGAAGCTTGACACCTCCCTCTAAATTCTAGTTACTAGAGACTTTGCTTGGAACATACCCATTTTGAATCCTTGTGAGCATATTTAATATGAGTTGAGAGTCTCCTTATTCAATGAGCTTAGAGTAGTGGAGAGAATGAGCTACTCACAAACCATGGAGAAGATCCCAAATCTGAGCAACATTGTTCAAATTGATGTTGATATATCCCATATAAAGATTGAGGATTTTTCCCTCTGCATGTATGAAAAGACCCCCATAACTTGTCGGGTCGGTGTTTCCTTTCGAGACTCCATCAAGGTGGAGTTTGGCAAAACCAAGGGGAGGAAGAGACCAATAAATGGGAGAGGAAATCATGGGAGCACAAGAGGGATAGGACTGGATAGACAAAGAAGGTAAGGGGATCCATATAGAAAGAATGATATGCTCTCTATCATTGAACTTTAGAGCTTCAACATCCCATTGTGTAGAGTGAATAGTTTCGAGAATGTTTTTCTTAATCCTATACCATATGGAAGAAATTTTCTGGAATTCTCCTTTAAAAATGTTCCTGGTCTTTTCTTTCCATGTCTCCTAGAGGAGGAAGCCATGAAAAAGTTACCAAATACGGTTAAGGATGGGGTTCTGAAATCCTTGGGCACACTAGGAGGAAATGGTGAGTTGGACAGAATTAGGGAAATGATCATATTATCAGAAAGAGATGGCTCCTTGGTCCCAAAGGGTTGAGTAGAAGGAATGAGAATTAAGGATATGCTCAAGGGATTCTCCTTATTGATGGCACATGATGAAAAAACCATGAACTTCAAGCCCACGACATAGGAGTTGATCCCATGTTAGAATATTCTTGTGGGAGGTTAGGCATAAGAAGGTTGCTTCCTTGGGCCATATATTCTCTTTCCAAATTTTGGCTTAGATGTCATATGAAGGAATTGAAGCATGTTTAATAGTTAAAGAGTAGGCCTCTTTAAGATTAAATTTTCCTGTAGGTCGATAACCCCATATTAACTTGTCCAATAGAGTGGAGACTTTAATTTTTTTGTCAAAGGGATCAAATTGTAAGGAGGTGAACTTAGAGAATTCTTGGAGGGGGTATCATATGGGTTGATAGACTAAGATTGTAATTTAGCAGAGATGGAGTCAAAGTGCCATTACCGGTAGACCTTGCTACCTTGCTCTGCCCAAAGAATACCTTTGAGGGAAAGAAAGTTGGGATTGGATTGGAGTTAGGGAAGCTATTACCAAGAGTCTTCCCAGAAGAGAGCTGACCTTTCATCTCTTATTTACCAAAAATAATTATTTTTAATTAAATATTTATGTTTCCAAACAACATTCTAGATGAGGGATCTAGGATTTCCCCTGTCATTTTGATGAAATCTAGCAGGTTGATGTTGTTGGCATACTTATTCATCTATATCTTGCACCAAATTTCTCCCTTATCTTGAATATTCCACCACCACCGGTTTTTATCTCCTAGGGCATGATTAATAAGTTTAGAATATATCAATCCCAAGTCTCTTTTAAGTTTGGGAAGACATAGAGTGTTCCATGAAACCAAAGCCCATTTGTTGATCGAGTTAGCTCCTTTCCACAAAAAAATGTGTTAGATATATTTAACTACCTTAAAAAATCATATGGGGGAATAAAGAGTAGAGAAAAGATAAAGAAGGATAGCTTGAAAGAACAATTTGAGAAGAATAAGGAGACCAACAATGTTCAAGGATCAAAAGGTCTAACTAGAGAGGTTTTTTGATATCCTGGTTGGACCAATGCCAAGCCTTAACTTCCCTTGTCTTGGTGTCTCACTACAGGTACTGAGTTTACCCAAGACTAAATCAAGTCTCTCTTCATATTTCTTGTCATAATCTTTTCATCTTTTCCTTGTGTCTCCTACAGGATCAAAATGACAATTATAGTTCTCAATTCAATGATAACAAAGGCATTTTACTCTGGTCTTCAACATGATAGAGGCTAAGTTCAAGATTTAATTAAAAAAAGGTGCAAAATTCCTTTTGAGAATAAGGCCCCAAGGGATAAATATTTTACCATGTGACCTGGGGATATGACCGAGGGACTATATTTTCACAAATGCAAAAGGTTCCTTTTCAACGTACTCAATGAAATGTGAAACAACCCAGAAATGACATGTAGCCCAATTGATCAATGCTTCAAATCAATTCACATTTCCCTCTCCAATTAACACTCTGACAATTCCAAAACGTGAAAAGGTTCCCCACTGTATATTCTCATAGATAGACACGATCTGATGGTGTAAATTCAATCTCCCCACTCAATCAATGAAGAATAAGGAGAGTTGATATGAATATGATCAATGATTGACGATTTATTTCGATCTCTTACTTCCTTCATTGATCCAGATTTTGTGAGCAGAATGAAATGACTACAGATTATTAACAAGTGCTTAACACCAAATAACAGAGATACAGTAAAAATGGTTTCTATTCAATAAGGAAATAAGCTGAAACTATAAAATGCAGTGGAAACAAGCTTGTTGGAATGGTGGCGGCTTATCTCTGAGAAGAGATGTGACGGTTGTGCTCATTCACAAGAAGATGATTACAATGAGGCTCTGAAGACATTTTTAAAATAAACAAGAATGAACAAAACCATATACATCCAAAAACCTAACCCTAGGATATGAAGCACCAAAAGTCATGTGGGCCCTGTTTGGGTAAGTTAGTACATCAACTTCCCGGGGTCGTAACTTTTGCATACGATCTTTGTTTTAGGCGTATGATAGTCCGTTGGAAAGGTATCATCGAGGAGATTCATTTTGGGGGAAATATGGAAGGAACTTATATGTTTCTCCATGTTTTCCCAAAAAAACATCGTTTAGGGCCTCAAAACGACTTTGGAAGTGAAAAACTACTAAAAATAGTAAATTACCAAATTTGCCAGAAAATTGTTTTGAGCCAGTTGGAAAAGGTGGGTGGCCACCAATATCCACCTAGATCAATCCTCCCTCCTTAGGAATCAATGGTCTCCATTACGTTGAGTTCCCCCATCAGATGAGGAAATTTCTACTCAATTTGGCCCCAGGTGAGCCACTTGCCTTGGTGCAGGAGTTGCCCTGCTTTGATGACTCGATAAAGCTAGATACTTTGTTGTCGAGTGCCCTTAATATGTGTGTCTACAATATTATCATTGGATTCTTGTTATATGCATTTGGGGTTGAGCTCTGTTGGTGTCATTTGTTCTTCTACTTCTGAGGTGTCCAATAATGGTGGGAAATAAGGGCAAAGGAGTTCCACGTTGAACACTGGGTGCAGGCCAAGGAAAGGAGGAATGTTGAGATCAAAAGAATTATCCCCCATGACCTTGGTGATGGTGTATGAACCATAACAGAGTGTGTGAATATTCTGATGGGGTCCTGTAAGGTGTTCTTTCTGCAAGTGAAACCAAAAATTTTCGCCCACTTGAAACTTATGTGGCACCCGATGTTGATTATGGCACTGCTTGTACTTTTCATTGGACTTTTGTAGGATATCCTGAACCTGTTGGAGGATTTGATGGATCCAATCAATGAACCGGGTGGATTTTTCATCTTCAGTTGGAGCAGGAGATGAGTCGGTCAAGGTGACCGCAAGGGGAAGTGAAACATCTATGGTTCCCACTGGTTGGAATCATAACTCCACCTAAAAGGGGTTGTTGCCGGTTGAACTATGCAGGGATCATTTGTAGCTATGTTGGACATAGGGACAACTCTCATGCGAAGGATATGCACAATCATTCGATTTACAACCTCGGTTTAGCCATCTATATGGGGGTGGAAGGTCATGGATTTGGTGAGCTTGGTGTCCAGCAGTGACCAAAGGATCGACCAAAATGTCCTGAGAAATTGACTGTCCCGATCTAAGACAATGGTTTTTTGGATTCCAAAATGTACCCAGACTTGTTCAAAGAAGAGCTTGGCAGTGGCCTGTGCTGTGATTTTCTTCTTACAGACAACCAGAATCACCATCTTAGTAAAGTGATCAACAACCACAAAAACACAGTAATTTCCCCGCTTGGTGGATGGGAGGCCCAACATGTAGTCCATTGATATGGATTCCCATGGCCTGTTAGGAGTAGGAAGAGGGGTGTACAAGCCATGTTTCTTAGTGGTCAATTTGGAAATAGCGTAGGAAGTGCAGGACCTGATATACTTACTGAACTCCTGTAAAAGTTTCAACCAATAGAAATGTTTCTGTAGCATCGCCATTCTCTTTTCAACGCCGAAGTGTCCTACCACCCGACTGTACTGGGCTTCCTAGATCAACTTCGCTTGCTCTCTTGATGCAACACAGATATGGCCCACACGACACAACAACCCATCCTGAAGATGGAAATTATCGAAAACTTCATTTTCACCCAACATTTGGTAGGTAGTGGCGAAGTCCAGGTCTGTCTCATAGATTTGGGGCCATCTAGAGGTCTCATTGCCACAAGAGTATAGCACCGTAGTGAGTTCCACCACTGGCAGTCTATTGAGACAATCGGGGATGCAATTGGTGCTTCTTGTTTTATACTTTATGTTGAGGTGGAATTGCTGCAAGTATGTGGACCACTTTAGATGGCGGTCATTCTACAATTTTCCTTGTGTCTGCATGAACTGCAGTAGCTTATGATCAGTGTGGATGAATTTCTCCTTCCCAAGAATGTAATGTCTCCACTGGTGGCAGGCTTGCACAATGGAGTACATTTCTTTGTCATAAGTAGGGTACTTACAGACAACATATGATAGTGTCTCACTATGATAGGCCACAGGGTGGCCGTTTTGAGTGAGAATGATGCCCACAACATAGTCTGAAGCATCTGTCTCAATCTTAAAGGGTTGTTGTAGGTCTGGTAGTGAAAGTATTGGGGCTGAGGAGAAGCACTACTTCAAATCATCGAACGCTTGTTGTTGGGATCGACCCCACGCAAATTTCTCCTTACCACCACCCCTAGTTATTTGGCTGAGGGCCCATGCAATATGGGATAATCCCAACACGAACCTGTGGTAGAAATTGGCAAGGCCCAAGAAGCTCCGAAGCTCAGTGAGTGTGGTTGTGGATGGATAGTCATGAATGACTTGGATCTTGGATGGATCCACATGTACTCCATGCTGATCAATGATGTAGCCCAGGTAATGGACCCTGTCCATGTTGAAGGAGAATTTTTCCAAGTTGGTGTATAGCTTGTGATGTCGTAGGGTGTGCAGAACCTATTGAATATACTGCAAGTGTTCGGCCCAAGTCTTGATGTAAATGAGAATTTCATCCAGATACACCACAAAAAAAGTATTGGTGAATCATCGTAGGATATCTTCCATCATCCTCATGAAAGTGGTTGGAGCATTTGTCAAACCAAAGAACATGACCAACCATTCAAAAAGGCCTTCCTTTGACTTGAAGGCAGTCTTCCATACATCTATCTTTTCTATCGGGACCTAGTGGTAGCCAGACTTCGGATCAATTTTACTGAAGTATTTTTCCCCCATGATTTGATCAAGGAGGTCATCGATTCGGGGAATCAGGTACTAGTTTTTGACTGTGATTTTATTCAGAGCTCGATAATCAATGCAGAGTTACCAGGTTCCATATTTCTTCTATACCAGCACGATTGGCCTCCCTCAAGGTGATGAGATGGGATGGATGTACCCCTTGTGGATCATTTATTGGATCTATCGCTCGATCTCCTCATTCTCTAATAGAGAGCGGTGATAGAATGGCCCATTGGGCAGCGATGCGTTGGGGGTTAGGTCGATGGGGTGCTTGACTTTGAAGTGCAGAGGTACTCCGACATGTGAGGAAAAGATATCTGAGTATTCTTCCACAACCTTATCTACTTGCTTCTGCTGTGTGGAGAGGTCGACCGTAGAGACCCTGGATGTGGTTGTGATCTTTTTCTTATTCTGAGAGCGAATCACGAAGAAGAAAAACTTCCCTATCTGAGAGACGAACTTCCTGCATTTCTTAGCAGAGATCAAGGAAATAGCACTAGGTGGGACTACCTCAAGTAATGTATACAATTTCCTGTTCAAATTAATAATAACACTATAAGGCATAGACTCATATACAACATGATGTTTCCATAAATAAGGTTGGCCCAAAATAACATCACAAACTTTGAGAGGAGCAACATCACAAAATACCTCGTCTTTGAAGGGATTGATGTTGTACGAGAGTTGACATTGTTGGCTGACGCAGATATCGCTTCCTTGGCGGAGCCATCCAATGGTGTAGGGTTGTGGGTGCAGCGTTGTCGACAGGGTTAGCCTCTTGACAAACTCTACTAAGATGAGGTTCTTCTGGCTACCGCTATCAACGATGAAGTGCATTGGGGTGCCTTTTATCCACAGTTGTGAATGGAAGAGGTGCTCTCCTTCTTCTGGCTTGTCTAGTTCACTAGGCTGGAGCTTGGTGGTAGAAACGGTGGCACTGGGTGTCGCATCAATGATCTGTCTTCCTCTTTCTATTTCTGGCTCAGAGTTAGAACCCGCATCTGATTCATAGGCTTTCACTTTGGCCACGAGCGACTGCTTTGAGTGGCAGTCAACAGTGTTATGCCAAGGGCTCTTATGGAAGTCGCACCACTTCCCAATATCTTTCTTTGTCTTTTTAGTGTCCTTCTTTGCTTATGGCTTGGACTGGTTGTCCTCATAATGTCCATCTTAGGACTTTCCTTTGTTCTGTGGGTTGGGGCTGCCCTTTCCTGACTTTTGTTGTGAGGGGTTCCTAGGCCCAAATTTCCATGTCTTTTTTTAGAGATTCTACTCAATTTTGATGACATGTCGGTAGACCACACCCAAGGATGAGATGTCCATAAATTCCATTTTGTTCTGTATGTATCTATGCAAAGCACTGCGATACTTGAGAACCATATGTCGCTCTGAATCTTTGATACCTAGCTTGGTGCACAAGGTATGGAAGATATTTGTGAAATCTGGCACTGCTTGGTCTCTTTCTTGTTGCAGTGTGGTCCATTTGGTATACAAGTCATCATAACTTCTGACAGGGTAGTATTGTTCCTTAATAGCATCCATGAAGGATTCCCAGGTGCCCGTGACTGTAAATAATGAGGGTTCCTCTATTTCCTTTTTCTCACAAAAATTTTCCCACCAATCTTTGACATGGGGAACATCTTTGAGGAGCACAAAAGTAATGTTTTCTCTATTCGAAAAGTTATGAAAAAAAAAAAACCCTTCTAGTAGATTCAACCACTTTTCTACATCATATGCATCTATTTGACCTTAAAATATAGTAATATAGAAGTTTATTTGTACCTTTAAGGGGGAGGTGACTCCGCTCGAAGAAGTTGCATCACTTGTTGGTAGCCATCGAAGGATTTGCATGAAACTATCCATCATCTCATTCCTTTGTTGCATGAGGGATTCCTCAATCAATAGTTTGAAGGATATCTGATCTCATCATCTTTCTTTTCTCCTACCATGAGAGGTTTCTTGGGTGTGCAAGATATTTTTTCCCCAAGAGAAACAAGCTCGAGACCCAACTCTTTATACTCCGACCTCATTGGGGACATGCATTAAGACAACAAGGAGAAGACCGCTCTCATACCACTGATCCATATTTTATGAGCATAATGAAATGACTACATATTATTAATATGTTCTTAACACAAAATAACATAGATATAGCAAAATTGGTTTTCTATTCAATAAGGAAATAAGATGAAACTATAAAATGCAGTGGAAACAAGCTTGCTGGAATGGTGGCGTCTTATCTCTGAGAAGAGATGTGACGACTGCGCTCATTCGCAAGAAGATGATTACAATGAGGCTCTAACAACCTTTTTACAATAAATAGGAATTCCAAAAACCCTATACATCCAAAAACCTAACCCTAGGAGATGAAGCGCCAAAAGTCATGTGGGCCTTGTTTGGGTAAGTTAGTACATCAACTTCCTGGGGTCATAACTTTTGCATACAATCTCCATTTTAAGCGTATGATGGCCCGTTGGAAAGGTATCATTGAGTAGATTCATTTTGGGGGAAATATGGAAGGAACTTCCATATTTCTCCCCATTTTCCCAAAAAACATCGTTTAGGGCCTCAAAACGGCTCTGAAAGTGAAAAACTGCTAAAAATAGTAAATTACCAAAATTGCTAGAAAAATGTCTTGAGCCAGTTGGAAAAGGTGGGTGGCCACCGATATCCACCTGGGTCATTGATGTAGAGTAATATCCATCCATTCCAATGATTCCACTCTAGATCCGATGATCGTATATGGAGGCTCCTGTAGAATGTAAGCTCCACTGCAAATATTCATAAGATCAAAGGATATGTTCGATCAATAAATTGATTCATTATTGGAGAAATAAATAAACATAATTTCACACTAGAATTTATCTGAGAAACATTGACACATGCATCAAAGAACCATAGATAAATTCAACCCTAATTTTATTCATTCATTTCTAGAACTTGAGATGAGACTATCTTGAAGTTCTCTAGGTTTACTACACACAACTTCATGCTCTCCAAGCCTCTCTCTCTGTCTCTCTGCTACACTTACAGATTACATTTATATAGGATTTATTATCCTTAGGTATCTCTCACTGGATAATCCCCAGAATCACTCACTTTGTTCTAAGAATCAGGAACATAATCACACCTATCACAACCAAGTTCGATTTGGATTCCTTCTAGAGGATCCTCCAACTAATTATTACAATTAAAATGAAAATTAAGGGATCCAAATCCCTTTGGTAAATGGTTTGACCCTCTTAGGGTTAGAATCATGAATTTCCTTTGATGCCCCTGCATCAAAATCCCATGGAATAGAATTTTTCATGGACTCATATCCATGAGGTATTCAATCTTTTTTCCATGCATCCAGATCTTTGCAACGCTCATCCAGGTTGCACCTTCCACAATAATATCTTTCCATTTGACTAAGTATTCATAGTAATCCTTCCTCCTAGTCTTGTTAGAAATATTCTGATCAAGAATTCTTTCCATCTACAACTTCTTGGATGTACCTAGTTGCTTCTATAATACCCCAAGGTTGAGCCCTAGTTGAATTGTAAACATGTTTTATAGGCTGGTGAGCCAGGTGATTATAATCCAAGAGGCTTATGTGATGATTAGGTTGGAGAGATTAGATGCTAAAGTCCAGTGAGCCTATTTTTGTATATGTAAACACTCATATCATTTATATAATACATTGTTGTGTGTAGAGCGGCCACGATAAAAAAGTATTGGGGACTAAACTCCACTAGGATGGGAAAGGGAGGGGTTAAGAGCCTAGGAAAGGAGCTAATATAGAGGGATTATTTCCCAAGGAATATTATAATATTATTCCTAAAGACTATAGTGAGGATAATTATTTTATCCTAAGTTCTAATGGGAAAGCGAATGAATTCTAGGTGGAGAGAAATGAGCTCTTTGAGAGCCATGTGTCATCAAGGGCACATGCAGATAAAGGTGGGGGGAATTAGTCCATTTCCCACTCACTTAGTCATTCATGCACTCAACCATATTCTCCAAAAATTGACCTCTTCATTATTCACGCACTATTGGAACCCGTATGCACTCTTGAGATACCCCATACTTTTCTTGTTACTAGCAGTAACCTGTACCCATCCTGGGAGGAGTAGCACACATGTACCTTGCTATTATGGGAAGCACCTAAACCAAACTTGAAGGTTTTTGTTGCTACCATCACTTATTCCATACCTGAATTATGTTGATGCCTTAACTGAATGTTGTTGTTGTTTTCATCATTACCTATAACTGGTTGATTTAAGATATGGACTTAAGAAATGGGTTGTCAGGCCTGTGGGATTGAAGAGGCGATTTGTTTGGCTCATGGATTGAAGGGGAGGGTTGTCATTCCTTTAAGAAACACTCTCTGGGTGAGAGAATTTCTAGGAAAGTGATTTCCTAAGGGATCCCAACTGCAACTATAGTGCTCTGAGAATTCCTGCCTGGCCTATTGTTGAAGCCCTGGAAGGGAAGTGGGTAAACTGAAGGAATGTTGAGCAGAGAAGGGGAACAATTCCTAGGGTGGGAAAGGAATGTGGGGAATGAGAGGTTGTAGGATGTTAGTTTGACCTGGCTCCTGGAACAAGATCCTTCTTATTTTCTGATTTGTCTCAACCTAGCTAGGAATCCCTTTACTCAGGTCGAGTTTAGTCCCAGCTCAGCGGTGACCCAATGCTGAAAGTTATGAGCAATGTGGTCTAAGACTGGGAGGATCGTAGAAGGTCCGCATGTATTTGGTGGTCTTATATAAAAGATAAGTATAAATTGTGTGTTGATTGCATGTTGTGTATTTATACCTGTCTTTTTATTTATGGGTATTTCTTGTGTATGTTGCATGTATATGTTTACTATTATTTTCGTATGAATTTGTATATTGGAAGAATGTATTTTTCTACTTAAGTTTTATATGTATGAATTTCTGTAAGAGTTTAAATGTGGCAATTTAAGGCTGGGTGTGTTACAATTTGGTATCAGAGCTCCATTTTTCAACACTGAGCCTGGATGGGTCATGTAAGTAGAAATTGAAGAAAATTTTCAGAGTGAATTGTTGTCGAAATGGACAAATCCGAGTTTCAGAGAGTCCATGAGTTCCAAGAGGGAACCAAGAGCACACCTTATCTCTGTTTGAAATCTCAGGAGGTATAGTAGTTTGAGAAATCACAATGGTCATAAGATTTGTTCAGGAAAAGTTTGAATCTTTCATAGTCATCAAATCTAGGAAAAGGAGCATGGCGGTTAACCCCTTCAAGTCCTTTGGACTTTGTTGCTTCATAAAATTTTAAGACTTTGAAAAAAAGAGGAAAAATGCCTGAATATCCAAAGTCTTGAAGTGAATCTACATCATATATCATTTGGGATAAGGAAGACCATTGGATTCCCCAAGTGGTTTGACAGTTTGGTGTTCAGGGAAATTTGGTTATGGTTGCGTGGAGTGGATTTTTCCCCAAATTCCCAAAATGTGGAACCAATTTGGACTGTTCATGTTTGGGGACACATGTATAAATATTATCATGTGTTCATAATTTCAGTGTTCAACAATTCGGGGGTGGGGTGGTGTTCAATAGTGAAATCCTCCGAAGCTTGAAGTTTCGAAGTCTTGGAGCCCCGAAGTTTTGAAGCTCTGGAGAACACTGTTTGAGAGTTTGAAAGTTCAACGTTTAGGTGTTTTGATGTGCTATGGTGTGCTATTTATGAATTCTCAAAGTGTCGAAGTCCTGAAGTGCTAGAGTGATGTGACATGATGACATCACCTAGAGTGATGTGGACATGTTCGAAAATTCGACATTTGAGAGATGTGTTGTTTGGTACTGAAAAATTCTCCGAAGTCCTGGAGCGTCAGAGTGACATGGCATGACGACATCACCTAGGGTGATATGCACCCACTCTAAGCATGCCACATGTCATCTTTTTTCATGTTTTTCATAGTCCTTTTTTTCCAGTTAGAAATTGACACATGTCACCCATAGATTGGGCCACATGTCATCTCTATATTTTCGACACATAGCAACCCCCTGGTGTGTGATTCTTTATGAGACTCTGGAAGTTCGAAGATTGTACATTCAATGGATTTTTTTTGTTTTTGTTTTGTGAAATCCTTCGTAGCCTAGAGTCTCAGAGCTTCTATCGATCGTTGATCTCAACCAGGAGCATGGACCATTGATTCTGGAAACCTTCAGGAGTTTTATAGTTCGACATTAAGAGGAATTGAAGTGTTGTGTTGTAAGATCCTACGAAGCCCGGAGTACCAAAGTCCCAGATTGTCGTAGTCACGTGGCATGATGAAATCACCTAGGGTGATGTGGACTTACTTATGCATGCTATGTGTCAACTTGATTAGTGCCTTTTATAGACCTTATGTGCCAATTGTAACTCAACACATGTCACTTGTCTATTAGGCCATGTGTCATTTCCACATTTTGACACAAAAAACCCTAGTGCGTAGTGGTGAGAAGACCCCTGATAGTTTGGAAATTCAACATTCACGAGTTACCAGGCATGATATAGAAATAACTCTCGAATCTCTGAAGCAGCAGAGCCCCGAAGCTATGAAGATGTACCATGCAAGAATTCGTCAGTTCAATGTTTGGGAGAAATAAGGTGTGATGTTGTAGGAACCTTCAAAGCCCAAAGTTATAAATCCTCAAAGTACTGAAGCTTTAGATAAAGGCCTTTCAGCTAAGTGCTTGTTCATATCCCTTGGTCATATGATACTTTGGTCAAAATAAAAGAGGGATAGTGCTGAATTGTTGTTTTCAAGGTAAAAAGAGGGCTAAAAGAAGGAGTTTGTGGGGTTCTGATTTGTATAGACCTGCACCTAAAGAAGTAAAGAAGGCTTGTAAACCTATAGAGAGGATCCAACATAGATCGAAGAGCCAATTTGTATTTGATAAAGAAGAAGAACTATACATGGATTACCTTCGAGGAAGCACAATTGTTCAAATATTCATAAATGTTTGCTCAAGACTCAGAATTGAGCAAGGGAGTAGTCATTGGAAAGATATTTGACTGTAGAATATAACTGTTTGCCTAAAAAATTGAGTTGAATATTCAATTTCTTAGAAAATCATAAGAAAGAATTCTGATATATTATTGATCTAGAATGGTTCATATTTTCATGAAATTGTTGAGATGTTAGCTTGACAAAGTTTTGTTGGCTACACATTTTGCAGAGTTAACAACAACTAGATCAGATCGGGATCAACATATACTGAAGAGGGATGGAAGAGACATAACAAGGCTTACATCTAGGAAGATGAGATCAAAGGGATGGATATCCATATGGGTATTGAAGGAACAAACTCCAATGGACATGGAGAAGGAAAGGATGAAAACATGAATATGTTTGAGACCATTAAATTTTTTCAAAAGCATGTCCAAATTAATAAAGATGATAATGAAAGGCTTATGAAATCCAAGGAGCAGCATGAGGAATTCAACATGAATTTAATGTAGATCTTGGGCAAAATTGAAAATAAATTGGATAATGAGAATGGCTCAATCAAATTAGGAAGTCATAGGTCTCTTGATGAGAAAGGAAGATCAAGGAGTGTTAGGAGACATCGCCATCGCTCCCCAAGGAATTCCAATAGGAGAGTGTATAATAGATTAAGTCCATTCCATGTTAGGCAACGTAAGAAGAGGTTTGGGGTGGATGAGCTACAAGGATAAATGAAAAAAATCAAACCTCCTATGTTTGAAGGTGAGCACAATAAGGATGAGGATGGAGAGACATGTCTGCTAGGCATGAGAAAATATTTTCAATTGCATAATTATCCTAACATGTAGAAGGAAGAATTACTATCTATCAACTCAAGGTAAAGGCATCCATGTGGTGGGACCAACTTGTGTAGGTGTAGCACATTAAAGATAAAAAATATTACTTGGAGGGAATTCAATATGTATTTTGAAAATAAATACTTGACTAAGAGATATTATGACAAGAAAATGAACTAGTTCTTTGAACTCAAGCTTGGGAGTATGACCATTGATGAATATGAAACAAGGGTTTTAGAAATGTTAAAGTATGTCTCCTTCATCAAGGATGAGACAATGAATATTCAGAGGTATTTTAGTGGGCTGCCATCCTTCATCAGTGACAAGATACAATATGTTGATCCCAATAATTTGGAGGAGACCATAAGGCGAGCTAAATTCCTATATGATCAACATAAAGGAAAGCAAACTTTCCAAAAATCTTGGGAAGATAAGAAGAATCTCAAGGTGGAACAGAGGAAGAAGGGGAATAAGTCACCATTATTCAGAAAAAGTCCTCAAGGAAAGCCAACTTCTAGAGAGCCCACAACGATTGAGACAGGGGGGCAAAGGCCAAGGTAGCCACCTATTCAATGTTTGGGTTGTAAGGGAGATCATAAGTTTAGAGATTTTCCTCACATAAGTGAAAAAGTGAGAGTTGTTCACAATGTAAAACAAGATGAAACATTGGAGGACATGGGGAGGAATGTACCTAGGATCTATGCAGCCCTGGAAAACAAGCAAGACGTGTTTGAATCACACACGATTAAAATGGAAGGTATGATCAACAACCAAACCATTGCAATTTTAATTGATTCAGGAGCTAGTCATAGTTATATAGATCCTAAGATATTGGAAATATTTCATTTTCCAAGAAGAAAGAACGAAAAAACTTGGTTGGTGCAATTGGCTACTAGAGCCAAAAGAAAAGTTAACAATATGGTTAAGTCATGCCCAATGGACATGAATGGACTGAGCACCAAGGCAGATTTGAACATCTTTCCTTTAGGTTCCTATGATTGTCTAATTGGTATGGATTTGTTGGACCAACACCATGCTATCTTAGACTGATATAATAAAGCATTTACTTGTTGGGATGAAGAAGGGAACCTAAGGACAGTGTAGGGAATTCCCATGGCAGTAACTATTAGAGAAATATCAACATTGCACATGAAGAAATGTTACAGAAAAGGGTGTCAAATATTTGTAGCTCATATGGAAGAGACACCTAAGGATAAGGTGTCAAATATTGAAGATTATGCATTCCTAACGGAGTTTGAGGATGTATTTAAATAAATACTAGGATCATCCCCTAATAGAGGTATTGATTTATCCATCAATATGATGCTTGGAGCAACTCTAGTATCCAAGAATCCTTACAAGATGAGTACTCCATAATTAAAGGAGTTTCAAATGCAACTTGAAGAGATTCTGAAGAAGGGGTATATGCACCCAAGTGTGTTACCTTGGGGTGCCCCAGTTTTATTTGTGAAGAACTAGAACATTGAGAATTTTTATTGACTTCACGTAGTTAAACAAAGTAAATGTAAAGAATAAGTATCCTTTTCCAAGGATCGATGACCTCTTTGATCAGTTGAAGACTCAAAATTATTCTCCAAGATTGATATCAGGTCAGGTTACCATTAGGTAAGAATTAAAGATGAAGGCATCAGAAACACTACTTCCAGAACAAGGTATGGTCATTATGAGTTCACAATGGTACCCTTTGGGTTATCCAATGCACTAGATGTCTTCATGTGTTTAATGAATGGTATTTTTAGAGAATACTTAGATAAGGTTTTCATTGTATTTTTGGATGACATTCTTATATATTCATTGTTGGAAGAAGAGCATGAGAAACACTTGAATATGGTATTACAAGTATCAAGGGAGCATCAATTGTATGCCAAATTGACAAAGTTCTCATTTAATCAGAATCAAAATCATTATTTGGGGAATATCATATCAAAGGAAGGGATAATAGTGAACCCTGAAAATATTAAGGCCATTAGAGGATGGCCAACACTTAAAAATGTGACAGAAGTCAGATCCTTCATGGGCCTTACAGGCTACTACATAAGATTTGTTGCAGGATTCTCAAAGATTGCACACCTAATCACTTCTTTTCAAAAGAAGGGAGTGAAGTTTCGGTGGACATTGGGGTGTGAAAAGAGTTTCGAGCAATTGAAGCAACTATTAACCAGTCATCCAATACTAAGGATTGTTGATCCAAATGAATACTTCATTGTTGTACAGATTCATGTAAAGAAGAAATTGGTGGAGTCCTTAGTCAAAATGGGTATGTTGTATGTTATGAATCAAGGAAGTTGAAGGAACATGAAAGGAATTATGCCACTCATGATTTGGAGTTGGAATCCATAGTACATGCCTTGAAGAAGTGGAGGCACTACCTCACAGGGAAAATGTTTGAGCTGAGGACAGACCATAGTGGTCTGAAATATTTATTTGATCAGCCAACTCTAAATTCCAGGCAGAGCAGGTGGTTCAAATTTCTCAGTGATTACAACTTTGATATAAATCATATAAAAGGGAAAGAGAACAAGGTGGATGATGCACTTAGCAGAAGAATGCATGATTTTCATGCTACAACCATTAGCATGTACCAAACAAATTTGAAGGAAAAAATATTAGAGGCTACAAAATCAGATTTGCAATACATGGAATTAATGGAAAAATCACAACAAGGTATTTTGCAGTAGAAAAATGAGGACTACAAGCTAGGAATTGATGAAACTTTCAGGTATAGAGGAAGAATTTATGTACCCAATTCCAAAGAATCGAAAAATCTGATATTTAGAGAAATTCATAATGTACCTTATGTTGGACACCTAGGGTATCAAAAATAAATTGTAGTTGTCAAGAGCCAATATTATTGGCGAGGCATGGAGAAAGAAGTGGATGGGTACATTGCCAAATGTTTGGAGTGTGAAAAGGTCAAGGTTGAGCATATACACCTAGTTGGGTTGCTGCAGCCATCACCCATCCCTGGGTGGAAATGGGAAGTGGTAACAATAGACTTCATCACTAAACTTCCCAGAACAAGAAAACATCATGATTCTATCATGGAAGTGGTGGAAAAACTTACCAAAGATGCCCATTTCATTCCAATGAAGCTTACTCACAAGGAAACTAATATTGGTGATATTTTTATGAGGGAAATAACTCAATTTCATGGTATACCCAAGACAATTGTGTTTGGAACAGATCCAAAATTTACATCAAATTTTTGGAAAGGATTATTTAAAGGATTTGGAACAAATTTTAATTTTAGCACAACTTGTCATCCAGAATATGATGGTAAAATAAAGAGGGTGAACCAAGTGATTGAGGATATGTTGAGAATGTACGTGATGGATAAACCATCAAAATGGGAAGACTATATACACTTGGTAGAGTTTATTTATAACAATGGGTACCAAGCATATCTGTAGATGAGCCCATTTGAATCACTTTATGGCAGAAGGTGCAACACACCTATAAGATGTGACAACCCAACAGATAGAGAAGTTGTTCGGCTTGATTTACTTAGAGAAATGGAAGAATAGATGTAAAAAAGAAGAATAATTTAAAGGTTGCTCAAGACAAGTAGAAAAGTTATGTTGATAAGGGAAGAACCCACAAGGAATTTGATGCAGGAGCATCATGAGTAGCAAGCAC
>ML789488.1:322475-347794 GCA_009831015.1 Picea engelmannii | reverse complement strand
TTGTAAACCATGTAACACCATTCAAAGACACATTCTTGCGACGAATTATCTATATTATCGAATTAGCTATTAATTTCATATTTGGTTTATCAACTTCAGATTAAAATTTGATACTTTGCAAGGTAGATGTACCTTGAGTCAAATACAAATATGAAATTAGGAATCATTAACATATCTACTATAACATATGAAAAATAGGGTTTATGGTTTACATGATGATATGATGATGGAAGAAAGTGGGTGTGTGAGTCAAATTTGAGTCTAAAAACCCTCCCATATCGTTAAGGAATGCGAATAATCTATCCATGTCAAATTTCAATGCATACATAAACAGTTTGAAAAAATTTCAACGTTGGCCCCATTTAGATGTCACCGTTGCTCGTGTCTATTATTTTTATGGTGTTGATTAAGAAATCAATGAAAAAGAGGGATTTTCATCAAAACTATGACACAGATACATTTTATATACATTAATGTAGAACTTGAAAGAAAAATGAAGAAAGACTGATGAAAACTTAAAACTTGTGTCAACCAATTTGTGTACTTGGAAAAAACATTAGGGCTTATGGTTTACATGATGAATTGATGAAGGAATAAAGTGGGTGTGTGAGTCATATTTGATTCTAGAAACCCTCCCATATATTTAAGGCATGCGAATAGTCTATCCATGTCAAATTTCATTTCATACAAAAATAGTTTGAAAAAATTTCAACGTTGGCCCCATTGACATGTCATTGTTGCCCGTGTCTAGTCCTAATACAATTTCCATTCTATTCGATAGTACACACGTCCCTGCATTTAGTACTGCAAGGGAATATTTTTATGGTGTTGATTAGGAAATCAATGAAAAAGGGGGATTTTTCATGACAACTATGACACACATACATTGTATATACATTAATGTAGAACGTGAAAGAAAAATGAAGAAAGGCGACGAATTGTATCCCATGTGTACATTTGAAGATACTTGTGACGAATTAGCTATACTTGGAACTACATCATCCAATTCCTTTGTTTATCCCATGTAAATATTCTTGTGACCAATTAGCTATAGTATTGACGAACTTTTTTCATCGATAGTATAGCTAATTCGTCGCAAGATTATTCACATTCGTCGCTATAACGACAATATCCTTTCCTTCTCTCTTGTCGACGAATTCCATTCTTTGTCTCTCTTGCCGATGAAAATGTTTTCATAAGTGATGGGTACTAAATTATCCTTGATTTTCTCCTCTAGTACCTATTCTTGAAGGTTAAAAAGATGAACATCATCTCAGAAGAGAATACAATATCAATATATTTCTCTACTACTATAGAGACTACTCTCTCTATGTTTTAAAAGATAACTACATGACACTACACTTAAATGAAAAATTCCAACACTTGATGGTTTTAATTAGGATTCATTTCATATTTGGTTTATAAAATTGAAATTAAAAGTTGATACTTTGCAAGCTAGTTGTACCTTGAGTCAAATACAAATATGAAATTAGGAATCATTAACATATCTACTAGAACATATGAAAAATAGGGTTTATGGTTTACATGATGAATTGATGATGGAAGAAAGTGGGTGTGTGAGTCAATTTTGAGTCCAGAAACCCTCCCATATCGTTAAGGCATGTGAATAGTCTATCCATGTCAAATTTCAGTGCATACAAAAACAATTTGAAATTTTTTTAACATTGGCCCCATTCACAGGTCACTGTTACCCATGTCTAGTCCTAGTACACCTTCCATTCCTTGTTCCTTGTAAAATTTGTTTGACAGTACACACATCATGCATCTAGTACTGTAAGGGAGTATTTTTATGGTGTTGATTAAGAAATCAACGAAAAAGAGGGAATTTTCATCACAACTATGACACAGATACATTGTATATACATTATTGTAGAACCTGAAAGAAAAATGAAGAAAGACTGATGCAAACTTAAAACTTGCGTCAACCAATTTGTGTACTTTGAAAGAAAAATGGAGTTTCAAAAAAAATTATATAGAAATGACAAACACGTTCATCGAAACTTTGTTGATGCAATACTATGAAAACAATAGTGATGACATCTTATACGATCATGATGGTATAAAAATGAAAGAGCTTCTCTTGGTTTCGAGAATAATTTATCCTCTACTAAACAAGGCCAACCAAGTGAAGGTGGAAGCTCATATGCCACCTCCCCTCCCCCTCACATCACTCTCAATTGATCCCCAATACCCAATCTATAAAATAGAAAATAATTGAAAGCAACGTCCTATTAAGATTCATGCATATAAACTATAACTTTTTTTCTTAATGGAGGTACATGAAATTATCTATTTGTAAATGATATTTTTAGTTTACCACATACTTTAGTATATTGGCAACTATTTTTTAGGTTTCACATAATAATTAAACAACATGTAACATAGGATATAAAAACATCGCATAAACTTAAAATCATGTAATTAATCTGTTAGAGATAATTCTTGTCTTGGGCTTGAGAGCATACAGGTCTATAGGTTGCACAAGAAGCGCCCAAGCACAACGCGAAAGGACCCTTGTTCCGGTTACGAGTCAAGCGAGCAGGTGAAAGGGGGACAACCTATTTATAATAGTGAATAATATCTGGGCCATCCATCTGAAGTATGTGCGTCACGTATCTACGCCATGTTGGTGTTCGGGAGTTCGTGCAGTAAGATCTCCTCGTCGCTTCACCTCTCGAAACCCTGAATCCCGAAGCTTTGAAAGTGCCCAGAATCGGGCCGATGGTTTTGGCGCCTGGTCATCAAGAAGGAGGCCTGGAGGAGGGGTTTTTATGTTTATCATTTGGCCACCCCGGCCCACCATATTACCAAATCAATCCTAAAGCATCAGATCAGCGGGGGGACGTGTGGCGACCGTTAGGGTCTCCCAGCATTTTTTCCATCGCGATTTCGGGGAAGGAAGACCTGATCCTCTCTTATCCATGACTTCCAGGTGCCATCGGACTCGACCTCAACCCTGGTCTATTCCTAGATTAAATGACAGCTAGAAGGGGCGGTTGAAGCCTCCCATCATTCATTAAGTATGAGGTATGGAGGGTCTGGCGATTAGTCTGCTCGAAAGGGTCCTGTGTACCCTCTTTTCCAGGAGGCCAGGTCAATTTCTCAACCGAAGGAGGTCTGCACATGCTAGCTCAACCTTTAATGGCTCAACTACTCCCCTTGCAGCAACTGCGCGCAGTCAAGGTCGCATCTGACAAAGAAAATCCATCCGAAATTTGACTGAAGGGACACAGAACCTTGGGCGACGAGCATGCCTCTGTTAGGCGAATTTTGCTGAGTATATAGACTCAGTCTTTGTATTTTGTAATCCATTGATGATTGAGCAAAGCTCCCTACTGTAATGTTTTAACAGCTATTCTAGCTTACAGCTTATGCATCTGTATATGAGTTTCTTGTTTTATGAAAGACAGTTCTTCTTACTCCATCTAATTTTCTTCTCATGCTAAGAGAGTTTGTGATTGACTGAGTCACGCGAGTTATTGCGGTTATGTTATGATAAAAGATTTATTGTTGCATTGTTGCATTCTCTGGCTTTGCATTTGAATGTAAGATGATATCGCATTTGGACGTCTTTTTCCTCAGTCTGTTAGAAACCTGTTGTTTATAATAGACCTTCGCTTTTCTCTTGTACAAGTCTTCCGCCTGTTCACCCTTTACTACAACTCACTGTCTGAAGTTTATGCAAGAACTCACTTGCTCATGCATACCTGGCCTAGTTTCAGAGTTGGAACGCTATTGTTTTGAGTTTCCCGCCATTCGATCACCCATCTATGAACAACCGTGAAATAAAACTGATGGGCGTCAGGCTCTGCTCCTACAAGCAATCCGGGAGTAACTCCTGACGCCAACATTTTTGGCATCGTTTCCAGGGACGAAGTTGAAGATTTTCCCTGGGTAGAATGACAACGATCTTCTAATTCTGAGGGTGCATCAGATATCAGAACCCTTGAAGATTGCACTTGCACCTGGTGACTCCTCTGAGGTCATTACACCTGGTAATTCCTCTTTTGTTGTGCCTCTGGCTACACCTGGTAGCACTTAGGATACACAAAGCTCAGTTTTGGTCTTTGATGGTGAATGAAGACTAGACACACTCGTTATAAATAGAATTCACCCGGCGACTCCACATTTAAAGACTCCACCGGAGGGGATTCTGTTGACAGAAGGAAGTCCATGTTGAAGGGAAAGACTAAGTATCAGTTTATGAGCTTACTACATGAAGTTTTGTATTTCTTTATCAACTCATTCTTCTCTTTCCCTTCATTTATAGAGATGTTTTTCCTCTGCTTTGTACATTCTGATGTCCCTGAGCCTCCTCTTACCCACTCAGCCTTGGAAGAAGAAAGCATACCCTCTTCTTGTGTTGTAGATATTGATCTTGTGCCTTTGCCTCTGCATATCCTTAAAGATGAGATCTGTATCACACCTCCTCTTCGAGTCGGATGCCCTTGTAGTCCTGAGGAGGTTGAGGATAATTCACAGTCTTCTCAGACCTTGTTACCCCCTGTTTTTCCTACTAAGCCCTCCCAGCCTCTCGTTGAATCCCATGATCAACCCACTGCTTTTCAAGTCAAAATCAGAAATAGGTTGTTTAAACCTCTGCGACTGCCATATCACCTTAACCCTTATCCTCATGATTTCTTTAAGTATCTTCCTCGATTTTCTGAGGAAGGTCATGTTACAGCTGAGAAGCATATGGATGTATTTGAGACCCTTATTGATTAGTTTGAGATCATTCACGAGGATGTTGTCATGAGGATGTTCTCACGTTCCCTGTCAGGAGATGCTACAACATGGTTTAGATGTTTGGAGACTGGTTCTATTGGTTCCTGGACTAAACTATACTATGCTTTTTTAAAAGGTTGGGGTGAGAACAAGTCCCTTGATCAATATTGGTCTGAGTTTAATGCCTTGAAGAGAGGGGAAGATGAAACCTTGGTTATTTTCAACAGAAGATTTTTTAGTGCTTATCATAGCATGCCTGTAGAGATCAGATCCACAGAGACTGCTACAATGGTGTACTAAATCATGGCTCAGCATCTAGAGCTAGTCTTCCTCCTAAGAAAGAGGAAATCCTCATCATTGATACATCTTTTTGAGGATGCTATAGAGGTTGAAGAAAACATCAAGGCTAGCAGGTGGACTCATAAGAAAGCAGATTTGCATATACAGGAGGAAGAAAACTATCAGTCTGTTTCAGAATCTGAACAAGGATATAGAAATTATGGATCAGATCTAGAATAGGAACCAAAAAATAGTCATTATGACCTAGATCCTTCTGCTCCTTTATTTGAATATCATCTTTTTGGGGTAAAATCCGTAGTTGTAGAAGATCGAGAGTGGTTTTCCCATAAGGGGGAGGGACATTCTTTTGTGAGTAGAAAGTTTTTTGTAGAAGAACATACTGGTCTTCTGAAGTGACCAGGATTCTTTCATAATTCCCACGATCCCGTGGCCATATGCATGGAGTCCTACATTTCAGATTTTTTGAAATGTTATAATAGCATTAGTCCACCAATACTCACAGGTGAGTGTTGTTCTATGAAAGATTTCCAAGACCACATTATAGAGCATGTTCCTTTATTAATTAAGGAAAGGCCATGGGTGGAAATCAACTCTACTAGACTTGTAGGAAGCACAGAGAAGCATAAAGAGGAAGGTAGACAACTCATCTCCTGTCCAGAGCCTGTTTGTGGGCAGGTGTCGTCTGGCATTGGCCGGCCTACATCTGTCCTCCGCCCACTTGTGCACTCTGAAGGCAGCAAAGAGGATTTTCTAGTCTTCATGGTAGATGCTCTGAGCAACTCTTTTGAAGAGATTATTGAAGATTTCTTGGATGCATTGGCATCTTCCCCCGATGAGCCTGCTGTCTCAAAATTAAATGAAGAAGACATTGTGGAAGAGGATTGTTTTTTCTTCCTTCACAAGATTTCCCATGATGTATTTACATTTGGGATTGAAAGGGAGGATCGGGAGACCATTCCCTATTGACAAGATGGGGGAATGCATGAAGAAGATGAGGAAGAACCAGAAGAGTAGCCGAGCACATATTTCATTCCAGAGCTAGTCAGCAAGCAGCCACTGCCTGATATCAGTGAGCCTACTTCAGTTATTCACCCACCTATGCTTATCAGAGATATTCGGCTGTGTGTGAACAATTGTGTAGCAGAAGAGGCTGTCTGTCACCAATTTCCTAGAATTGGCCACTCATTCAATGACCCTGTCCACAAATACATGGAGTGGCATTTCCCTTATGCTTTGAAGTCACCATATCCCATCTCAACTTCATCTTGTAAGGAGAAGTTGAAGAGTGTAACCATTCTGCTGTCACGATTACATCAACTATTTGTGATCATTGACAGAAGGAAAGAGCTTCCCTTCAGGAAGTTACTTGATTGGCTATGGTGGAAGTCTGATTTCACCTAGCCCCATGTAAAGTATTTTATTAGTTTAGGACTGTATATAAATAAGCTCCTTTGAGCATGTAGCTTTGCTTGCTTTGCTTTACTTTTCGGCCTATATTTTCAGAAGCGGGTGTTTTGAGATTGACTCCATAGCCCAATAGCAAGGCACTGAAGTTGTACAATGAGTTCTTAGAGAATCAAAGGGATGATTATATCCCCCATGGAGCCTAATGTTAGTGATAATTCTTGTCTTGGGCTCGAGAGCATCCAGGTCTGCAGGTTGCGCAAGAAGCGCCCAAGCACAACGTGAAAGGACCCTTGTTCTGGTTACGAGTCAAGCGAGCGGGTGAAAGGAGGACATCCTCTTTATAATAGTAAATAATATATGGGCCATCCATCTGAAGTACGTACAACACGTATCTACGCCATGTCGGTGTTCGAGAGTTCGTGCGGTAAGATCTCCTCGTCGTTTCACCTCTCGAAACCGTGAATCCTGAAGCTCCAAAAGCGCCCAGAGTCGGGCCCATGGTTTTGGCGCCTGGTCATCAAGAAGGAGGCCTGGAGGAGGGGTGTTTATGTTTATCATTTGGCCACCCGGGCCCGCCATATTGCCGAATCAATCCTGAAGCGTCAGATCAGCGGGGGGACGCATGGCGACCGTTAGGGTCTCCCAACATTTTTCCCATCGCGATTTCGGGGAAGGAAGACCTGCTCCTCTCTTATCCATGACTTCCAAGTGCCATTGGACTCGACCTCAACCCTGGTCTACACCTAGAGTAAATGACAGCTAGAAGGGGCAGTTGAAGCCTCCCATCGTTCATTAAGTATTAGGTATGGAGGGTCTGGCGATCAGTCTGCTCGAAAGGGTCACGCGTACCCTCTTTTCCAGGAGGCCAGGTCGAGTTCTCAGCCGGAGGAGGTTTGCACACACTAGATCAGCCTTTAATGGCTTATCTACTCCCCTTGTAACATCCACGCGCAGTCAAGGTCGCATTTGACAAAGAAAATCCGTCTGAAATTTGACTGAAGGGACACAGAACCTTGGGCGACGAGCACGCATCTGTTAGGCGAATTTTGTTGAGTATATAGACTCAGTATTTGTATTTTGTAATCCATCAATGGTTGAGCAGAGCTCCCTATTGTAGTGTTTTAACAGCTATTCTAGCTTTCAGCTTATGCATCTGTATATGAGATTTCTTGTTTTATGACAGACAGTTCTTCTTACTCCATCTAATTTTCGTCTCATGCTAAGAGATTTCGTGATTGACTGAGTTGCGTGAGTTATTGAGGTTATGTTATGATAAAAGATTTATTTTTGCATTGCTACATTCTCTGGCTTTGCGTTTGAATGTAAGATGATATCACATTTGGACGTCTTCTTCCTCAGTCTGTTAGAAACCTACTGTTTATAATAGACCTTCGCTTTTCTCTTGTACAAGTCTTCTGCCTGTTCACCCTTTACTACAGCTCACTGTCTGAAGTTTACGCAAGACCTCACTTGCTCATGCATACCTGGCCTAGTTTCAGAGTTGGAACGCTATTGTTTTGAGTTTCCCACAATTCGATCACCCATCTATGAACAACCGTGACATAAAACTGATGGGCGTCGGACTCTGCTCCTGCAAGCAATCCAAGAGTGACTTCCGACACCAACATAACCCATGACATTATAAGTGAATTATTTTAAGATAAAAATTCATACAAATTAAAATATTATATAGTCACGTACCTAATCCAACCTCAACATCTGTGTAATCATCCTTATTCTGTATCTTGATCTTCTTCATTAAAATTGACATTTGTATCATCATCCAGTTCAGAAATGGTGTTGAAAGGATTGACGATATCATCATCATCATCAATGTCATTTTCGAGCATATTTTCATCACATCATCATCCAGAATTGCAATATTGTCTCCTACGCCTGGATCATGATCTTCTTCATCTTCTTCGTCTGTCGACCCTGCATGATATTCCGGCTCTATATGATCTGGCGGATCATCTTCTTGATCTTCAATATCATCTTCTTCCCATAAATGAGTATACTTAATTTTCCTTCCTCTTGGATCATATCCAACAACAATTGACCAATCCCTCTCACCTGGAACATTTGAGTAAAAGACCTGTTCACATTGGCTTAGAAAAACACAACAATCATGTCCTCTTTCAAACACCATTGTTTTAATCATTGCGAATCTATTGGCATGTTGAATAATAGTTCCTTCCTCATCGCGTTCACGCATTCGTAACCTATACCATTTGACATCGAGCATAACTAATTTGAAGGAATTAAAGTCACACTCAAGTATATCGTTTAAATACCCATAGTATCTATTTTTAGATTCTTAGGGATGTCTGTCACTCCTAGAGGAAACATTAGTGACCTGTAATACTGCAGTTATCCCACTATCAAAAGTAATTTCCTAGTTTCATCCAATTGTTTGATGTGAAATTTATGACCATTGCACCACATAACCTTGTGGTGTTTCAACTACAATATGCCAGATATGTAAAAGATGCATTTCCAATTAATAAATTAACATATATATTTATATAACTTCGAAAGTATATGAAAAACACAATACACATGTAGTCACATTAATATAATATAAAATAACTGAATAAAATGGGTGAATTTTCTTACCTGTCCATCATTCAAACCATATGCTAAATAAATTTCCCTTTGTGTAACATTGACATCTTTGTTACGACGAGCTTCTCTAACCAATTGAGACAGTCATTTCCATGATAACCTACCTCCATTATATTGTTTACATCTTTCAATCCATACATTCATCCAGTCAAGATTTTTTGCAATGTATAAATGTAGTGCATCCCACTCTTGAGCAACTGAATCAAAAAATCATAATTCAGTAATATTAACTATTAGTTATATCATCCATGCAGGTTATAAATATTAATAATTTATGAAATAAATTATATTAATATATTAATGAGTATGATCATATACTCAAAAATGAAAATTTATATGTATTATTAATATAAATATCCACAATTATTAATATATTACCTCTCATTTTTTTAATTCTACCTTTCCCCAACAGATGCTCATGATCTTTGAAGTTTTTTATGGAGTTCACATCCCAAATGTGATCCACTGCATGCATAGTTGGTGCTACTAATTTAGGAATATACTGACTAATATACACCATGGATTGATATACCATATATCCCTCCACAATAGAACCCTTAGGATGTTCTCTTTGTCTAATCGATGTCTTCAATTATTTCAAGTGCCTCTCCACCATCCACATTGACCTTGTGTGAATAGGTCCACAAATTTCAATCTCCTCAACTTGGTGTATGAGGTAGTGTTCTTGTGCATTGAAATTTTTTGGAGTTATATACTTTTTCATTTCACACATTAGACGAGTAATTTATCTCTTCCAATACTTTATATAATCTTCATGGGTTTCTTTCAATTATAACCGTCTACATGAGATCATGACACAAGAAAATAACATGTTTCAACATAACATAATATAATATATTACATTACAAGTAAAACACATGTCATTAAGTACAACAATAATTTGAAAGAACATTTTTCATATAAATAACAACTACTTACGTCATGTATTTTCCAATATCATATATACCTTGTTTGATGTTGTTGTCAAAGTCATTTGGGATAGATAGCAGCATAACATACTGTAATAGAAAAATGAATCATTATTTGTTTCGACCAAAGTAGACAAAAAAAATAAAAAAAATTTAAAAGATGTATAAGGCCAATATATATATATATATATATATATATATATATATATATATATATATGTATACCAAAATTATTAACTTAATGAAGGTATGCCAATCATGTGTTTTTACCCCACCAAATTACCTTTCTTCATTAAGATATTATTTATGTTTGAAGAAAAACCCGTGGGAAATTTAATTCTTTGAATGACCTTTTTTACATCATTTCTTTGTTTCTTTGTTAATAACCATGGATGGTTATTTTGGTCTACTAATCCATCTGATCTATTTGAATATTGGATCACACTTCACATTTCATGATTATCTTCCTGAATGTCAGTACAAATTTTGACAACTTTTTCTTTGTCCCTCCTACCATCTATGATTCACCATAACTTTTCTATCACATTCTTCCTGATATGCATTTTATCAAACAAATGAGATATTTTTAGCTCCTCATAGTAGGGAAACCTCATGAATTGAGTGGGATAAAATTTCATTCCTTGTGGAAGCTCATTATCAATACCTCCATGATGGCGACCTTCATGAAGCATAAAAGAGATCACAAAAATAATGATCAAATACGGTAAAACAAATTCAATGATTAAAATAAACATTCAAAACATTACATGATCTACGATACATAAATAAATTGAGTACCTTGACGATTTTTATTATATTCCAACCTCCATAGGTGAGGTGTCATTCTTCGTGGTTTTAAACCAGTCTCTTCATTCCCATTGAAAATGTGTTTTTCAGTAGTATGATACCTATGGTTCTTAGGGAGGAGGTGCATATACTCATCAAACACCACCTTTCCTAAAAATTTTGAATGACAATACTTCATCTTAGGACCACAAACTAGACATGCAAATTTACGCTTTGTTTGAAGACCTGTAACAAATGGATTAATGTCAATTATACGATGAGATTATTTAAAAATTAAAGATGCAACATGATATCATTACAAAATTATATAATATTAAAGAGAAATATTAGAATGCTACATACCACAAAAATGTGTTAGTCTCAGGGCATCATGAATTGTCCATAAAAGTATTCCACATCATTTAAATTTCTTCTCCCCAATTGGTTTACAGATGTCATACATTGTGATGCCAACCCATAACTTTAGTAGCTCGTCGATAAGAGGTTCGATATATGCATTCATATATTTAACCTGTTACTTATCTAATTGTTTGAAATTACACATAATTACTATAACCATGATATCATGTATATATAAGTAAATAAATAGACAAAATATATTATGAAAAAAATGAAACAAATGAAAATGTTACATTCAAAAAATTAATGTAAGAAAATACTTGGAACAATCATTGTCAATATTATGTGCTCCCTCTTTATTGAAATCCAAGGAGTAATTTTATTGTTGATAACAAAAATAGGCCACACTGAGTAAATAGACCTAAGCTCTACAAATGGATTAACATCGTCAGTTGCCAATGAAAGCCTAACATTGCGAGGTTCATCTTTGAAATCTGCCCATTTTTCCTCAATTTCCCTAAATGCAGAACCATCGACAAGCATTCGAAAAACACCATCTCCACTTCTGTTACATGCATGGTAATCCATAAATTGTGCTATTATTTCACACCTGAACAATATATGCAAACATGGAAGTATGGGAATATGACGAAGAACCTTTAGAGGGACCCTTTTTGTTACTTGATCGGTTCGGTTTGATATCTACTAATAATTTTATATAAAATTGACAATATAAAAAAATATAATGAATATATAGATAATTACCATGGGACGATATTCGTTCGATCTGCCATCAATGTGCCCATATTTCCTACAATGTTTTGTAGTTGTTGCTATTAAAATTCTTACGGGACATATGAGGCAACATTTTTTGCAAGGGAAATAACATCTACCATCACCCTTTTTACCCGCTTTACCTTTTTCCCCACCTCTAATTATATTTTGTGACATTCTTCCTCACAAAAACACCCTTTCAGAACCATTGTTGTTATAACAATATTGTCTCAACATATTTAAATCGTAAAATATATATAGGTCACTGTCGTCGCAATTGTGACGAACACTGACCTATAAATATAACAAATAACTAGTTATATTTAGGTCACTTTGTCAAATAGTATAACGGTTATAATGGTCATATCGTCTCTCTTGTGAAGAAAGTTGACCAAATCAATTTATACTTTGTCAAATAGTATAACGATCGATATGGACAATATCAAATAGTATAATGGTCAATAGTTAGCATCACTCTTGCGACAAATACGCACATTCGTCGAAATAGAAACAATAGTCCACTATCATTATGATCACCACAAAATAGATGAAAGTTTGATTCCATCAAGGGAGCAATGAATACGGGCTAGATTTATAAAAAAATTGAAAAATTGAACTTTTTCTCTTGAATTTGGTGACGAAAGGGTACTTTCATCGCAAATTTTTCAATATGTAGTAGTGTGATGGTAATATGTAAATAAGATGCATTGAGGATAGTGCATAAATAAGGGGAGGAGAATGTAATTCCCCAAGGCCGAGCCCAAGTTTAATTGTAAACATGTTTTATAGGCTAGTGATCTAGGTGATTATATGCCAGGAAGGTTATGTGATGATTAGGCTAGAGAGCCTAGATGCTAAAGTCCAGTGAGCCTATTTTTGTATATGTAAACACTCATATCATTAATATAATACACATCTATGTGTAGAACAACCATGATAAATGAGTATGGGGGAATAAAATCCACTAGGATGGGAAAGGAAGGGGCTAAGAGCCTAGGAAAGGGGCTATGTTAGAGGGATTATTTCCAAAGGAATATTATAATATTATTCCCAAAGACTATGGTGAGGATAATTATTTTATCCTAAGTTCTTATGGGAAAGAGAATGAATATCAAGTGGAGAGAAACGAGTTCTTTGAGAACCATGTATCATCAGGGGTGCATGTAGATAAAGGTGGGGGAAATTACTCCATTTCCCAATCACTCAACCATTCATGCACTTAGCCATATTCTATAGCATTCAACCTCTGCATCATTCATGCACTACTGGAACCTGCACACACTCTTTAGATACCTCGCACTTTTCCTATTGCCAGCAGTAACCCGTACCCATTCTAGGAGGACTAGCGCACATGTAACTTGATGTTATAAGAAGTGTGTAAACCAAACCCAAAGTTTGTTGTTGCTTCCATCACCTGTTCCATACCTGAATTATGTTGATGCCTTAACTGAATGTTTTTTTTTTTTCATCATTACTTGTAACTGGTTGACTTAGGCTTTGGACTGAAGAAATGGGTTTTCAGGGCCATGGGATTGAAGAGGAGGGTTGTCAGGCCCATGGATTGAAGAGGTGGGTTGTCAGTCCTGTGAGAAACACTCTTTAGGTGAGAGAATTGCTGGTAAATTGATTTCCTGAAGGACCCCAACTACAACTATAGTGCTCTGAGAATTCATGTCCGACATGATGATGAATACCTAGAAGGGAAGTGGGGCAACTAAAGGATTATTGAGGAGAGAAGGGGAAAACTTCCTGGGGTGGGAAATGCATGTGGGGAATGAGAGACCATAGGATGTTAGTTTGATTTGGCTCCTGGAACAAGATCCTTCTTATTGTCTGATTTGTCTTAGCCTAGCTAGGAATCCCTTTACCCGGGTAGAGTTTAGTCCTAGTTCGAGGGTGACCCACTGTTGAGAGTTATGAGAAACATGTTATAAGGCTGGGAGGATCATGGAAGTTCTGCACATAGTTGGTGGTATTCTATAAAAGATAAGTATCAATTGTGTGTTCATTTCATATTGTGTATTTATACATGTCTTTATATTTATGGATATTGCATGTGTATGCTACATGTATATGTTTACTATTATTTCCCAATGAATTTGTATATTGGAATAATGTATTTGTTTGCTTAATTTTTATATGTATGAAGTTCTGCAAGAGTTTAAATGTGGCATAGCCCAGCAGGTACAAGGCTGGGTGTGTTAGAAATTCATCCATTGAACATCTTCCTTTTCACCTCCATCATGTGCTTTAGATTCTCTATAAGGGTAGATGTATGCAACATTGAATATTGGAGATATTCCAATATCCAGTGGTAACTCTAATTCATAGACATTGCTTGAAAATTTCCTTAGGATATTACAAGGTCTTATTTTCTTCAACACCAGTTTGTTATATTCTCCTCTAGGAAATATATCCTTTCTCATATGTTCCAACACTTGGTCTCCAACTTCAAAGTTAAAATATCTTCTTTTATGGTCTATCCTCTACTTATACCTCTGAATTTTGTCTTGTATTTTCTCCTTGACTTGTTCATGTATCATTTGCATGTCTGCAAACAAATCTTCTCTATTTTCACTCCTCAATTCTACTTTTCCCAAATTCATGAGTTTAGAAGCACCACTTTGATGCATTCCATATACTATTTGGAATGGACTCTTTCATGTACTCCTGTTGGGTGAGTCATTATAAGAAAATTCATTTTTGGTAAAACTTGATCCCACTGACTCTTATTTTCATTAACTAAACTCCTCAATAAGTTACACAAACTTATATTTACTACTTTAGTCTGCTCATCAATTTGAGGGTGATAGGATGAACTAAATGATAAGTTTGTTCCAAGATTTTTCCACAAGGTTCTCCATAAATGTAAAACAAATTTAGTGTCTCTATCTGAAACTATACTCCTAGGAAATCCATGCAATCTCGTAATCTCCTTAAAGAACAAGTTTGTTATGTGTGTTGCATCACTAGTTTTATAACAATACATAAAGTGTGACATCTTTGAAAATATATCAACAACTACAAAGATTGAATCGTTTCCTCTCTATGTTCTAGGTAAACCTAAAACAAAATGCATGCTTATGGAATCCCATGGCATGTCTGGTATAGGAAGTGGCTGATACAAACCTGCATTTTGTTTCTTCCCTTTGGCATACTAAAAAATTATGCACTTATCAACAAATATCTTCACATTAGACCTCATACACGGTGATAAATAAGAATAATTTAATTTGGAAAGCTCCTTTTCATGGCTAAAATGAGTAACTAATCCTCCATTATGCTTTTCTTTCAGCAGGTTGTCCCTCATTGAAAATTTTGGAATGCATAGTTGACTGCCTTTGAACAACAAACCTTCATGTATCATGTACTCCATCCAAGGACTCCTATCTCCCATCACTAGATTTTCACATGCTTCATAGTTTTCTTTAAAGTAAGTATTTTCTCTGTACATCTCTTTGAGATGCTCAAATACTAGCGTACTTGAAATTCCTACAAAATTAAACATCTTCTTCTCAAAGAATCTACAACATTGTTATCATTCCCACTAATGTGCTTAGTAACAAAAGTAAAATTATGCATGAATTCTACCCATTTGGCATGTTTTTGATTTAATTTATCCTGCTTAGCTATGAATTGCAAAGCATGGTTAACAGAATATAAGATTAATTCTTTACACATAAGGTAATGCCTCCACTTATTTAGGGCTTGTATCACTGCATAAAACTCTTTGTCATAAGTTGAATATTTATTCTTGGAATCATTCAAATTATCACTAAAATAGGCAACACATTTATCTTCCTTAATTAGGACAACACCAATTACTACCCCACTTGCATCACATCTGACTTGAAATGGATTTTGAAAATCTGGTAAAATTAAAACTGGTTTCTCTGTAATCTTCCCCTTTAACTGTCAGAATCCCTTTTCATCTTCTCTTGTCCAATTAAAAGATTGATGTTCCTTCCTTATAGTATCCACTATAGGAGCACAAATACTATTGAAATTTATAATAAAATTTATGTAAAAGCTTGCCAACCTATGAAAGCTTCTTACCTGAAAAACAAACTTTGGAGAAGGCCATTCCTTTATATCCCTTACCTTCTCTGGATCCATATTCAATCCTTGATCCATATTATTTTCGGCATAAAATGAGAGCGAAGATATAATAAATAAATGTAATGAGATATATTAGATATCCAACAATATAATATAGATATATCAAAGATATAACCATAAACACAATTTCTATTAATGAGCAAAATCTATAAAACCATAGAAATACAGAGTGAAAGACTTGCTAGAATGGTGGCATCTTATCTCTGAGAAGAGATGTGAATGGAACTTGGTGAGCTGCTTACATTGCTGGAGAATTTGCGTTTCTTGGTTTGGGGAGGTTGTTGAGAACCTGATGATATGACTATGTGCAGAAGTAATCTTTGCACTTTTCTTCAATATTATCGACCTACTTTTGATGGATAGAAGTTGCTTGGACTGAGTCTACAATGGTTGTAGTGTCCTTCTTTTCACCTTTTGAACAGATTGTGAAGAAGCTAAATTTTGTAGTATGAGATACTACCTTCTGGCATTGTTTATGTGGGACAATAGTCAGAAGTACTTCTAGTATCCTCTAGATATGACCCCCTAGAGTAACATTGACACTACGGGGTCGAGACTCATAAATAACATGGTGCTTCCACATATATGGTTGGCCCAAAAGAACAACACAGACATCCAGTGGGGAAAAATAACATAATACCTCATCCTTGAATAGTTGGATGTTGTTTGAAAATCAAAATTGTTGGCTAACATGGAGATCCCATCCCTGGTGAAGCCACCCGATGTTGTATGGATGTGGGTGTGGTGTTGTCAACAATCCCAACTGTTTGATGAACTCTGTTGAGATGAGGTTCTTCTGGCTTTTATTATCAACAATTAAATGCAATTGGGTCCCCTTCACCCACATATATGAATGAAAGAGGTGCTCCCCCTCTTCAAGATCTCCTAGTTCTTCTAGTTGAATTGTTGTGATTCTGACAGTAGCAGTAGGGTTTGCATCGATGATATGTCTTCTCCCATTATTTTCTGAATCAGATTTTGAATTAGGGTTCAGATCCTTTTCTTTTATCTCGTCCACCAATGATTGTTTTGAGTGACATTCATTAGTTTTGTGCCAGGGGATTTTGGGGGAAGCACACCACTTTCCAGTGTCCTTCTTCATCTTCCTGTGACCCTTCTTTTCCTGTGGCTAGAAATGGTTTCCAGGAGGTTGTTTGTTAGGGCCATATTTATCATACTTTGGTTGGTGCCTAAATTTCTTATTGATTTTGAAAAAATATCAATAGGATCCTAGTGATGAGATTTCCAGGAAATCCATTTCAGTTTGGATGCCTATGCAAAGCCTCACGGTATTTCTCTACTAGATGTTGCTCGAAGTCTTTGATACCTAGCTTGGTGCACAAGGTATGGAAATGATTTTTTAAATTTGGCACTGTTTGGACCCTCTCTTTCCACATTGTGGTCCATCTCATGTATTGGTCATCATATTTACCAATAGGGTAATATTGTCCCTTGACCGCATCCACAAAAAATTCCCAAGTGGGCTCAGCCACATATATTCCATATTCCTCTATGGAACTTTGCTCCTTGTAAGTTTCCCACCAATGTTTGACATGGGGATATCCTTAAGGAGTGAAAAGGTGATCTTTTCCTTATTGAAAAAATTGTGAATAGAGAAATAACCTTCTAGTAGATTTAACCACTTTTCTACGGAATCCACATCTATCCGACCTTCAAATACGAGAATATAAAAATTGACTTGTATCTTGAAAGGAGAGGTGCTTCCAAAGTGATCTATTGATGAAGACGTTCCTGTTGTTATTGGTAGATGTTGAAGGATGTGGGAAAAATTCTCCATCATTTCGTCCCTCTGTCGCGTGAGAGCTTGCTCAAACAACATATTAATATAATCTTCTACTCCATCATTTTTATTTTCTTCTACCATTGAGGGTTTCTTGGGCACGTGAGAGTAATCTTCCTCAAGAGAGACAAGTTCAAGACCCAACTTGTTATACTCATACCTCGTCGGGGACATGCATTGAAAAACGACCAAAAGAAGCCTTCTCTCATACCACTGATCTGGATTATTTTTGGCACGAAATGAGAGTGGAGATATAATAAATGAATGTACAAAGATATATCATATATCTAACAATATAAGAGAGATATATCAGAGATATAACCATAAACACATAGATACATTAATACACAATTTCTATTAATGAGCAAAATGTACAAAACTATAGAAATATAGAGTGCAAGACTCGCTAGAATGGTGACATCTTATCTCTGAGAAGAGATGTGATGGATACTCACATTCGCAAGAAGATGATTTTAAAATGATTCTCCAATGTCCTTTTTATCATAAATAAAATCCAAAACTCTAACCCCAGAAGATGAAAATCCAACAGTTTTGTGGACCCCGTTTTGGGTAGTTTGGTGTATCAACTTCCCGGGGGTGTAACTTTGGCATATGATATTCGTTTGGGGAAAATGATAGCTCGTTGGTAAGGTATCAAAGAGAAAATTCATTTTGGGGGATAAATTATAGCCTTCAAATGTCATTGAGGTGCTTTATTGTGAAAAAATGTTTTTTATGCCCTCAAAATGGCCCGAGAAGTTTAGAAACCAAAAAACTGCTAAAAATAGTAAGTTTCCAGAAAAATGTTTTGAGCCAGTTGGAATAGGTGGGTGTCCACCGATATCCACCAGGATCAATCCCTCTTGAGAAATCACAAATTCCGAGTAAAACAATTATGTCCTCATGAAGGAACACTTCTTCATATTTATTAAAGTCTTTTTTTGCTGCAGTCTCTTCAACACCAACTTCAAACATCTAAAATGCTCCTCTTTAGTTTTTCTATAAACAAGGATGTCATATAAATAAACAATTACAAATTTTCCAATGAAATCCTTAAGCACCTCATTCATTAATCTCATGAATTTGTTAGGGGCATTTGTGAAGACAAAAGGAATCAGAGGCCATTCATACATTCCCTCATTGGTCTTGAAGGTTTTCTTCCACTCATATCCTTCCCTCACCCTTATCTGATGATAACCACTCTTCAAGTATATCTTAGAAAAATAATTTGATCTACTTAAAAAATCCATTAAATAATTCATTCTAGACAAGGGAAATATGTACCTAATTGGTATTTTGTTGATTCCTCTGGAGTGCGTACAAATCCTCCTTCCACCATCCTTCTTTGGACTTAATAAAGTAGGTATTGCACAAGGAATTAGTCTCTCCCTAACAAAACCTTTTTCTAACAACTCCTGGACTTGCTTTTTGATTTCTTCATTTTCTCTTGGTGTCAACCTATATGCAACTTTGTTTGGAAAACTAGACCCTAGAATTAGATCAATATGATGACTAATGCTTCTAATAGGAGGAAAAGTGTTAGACAATTATTCAACCACTATATCAACAAATTCATCTAAAAATGCCTAAAATTCAATAGTTAAATCATTTATAGTGGTGCTAGTGATAATTACTCTCATCTTACCAGCAACAACAAGTTGTATTTTTTCTTCCCTCTTGACTTCCTACAAAAATTCCTTCCCACTCATGAGTAGTACACTTGGACCAACTTCCACCTTAGTTCCTTCATATTTCAGTGGTAACAACACATGTTTGTGCCCATTATCTCTTCCATCATTCATTGCTTTCCTATCATATTTCCATGGTCTCCCCAACAAAATATGACAAACATCCATGGGAATAACATCACAAAACATTTCATCCTTATAACTACCAATTTGAATTTCTACTTTGTATTGTTCACTTACCAAAATTTGACGTCCCTTATGTAACCAAGACACCTTATATGGAGTAGAATGTGCCACTTTTTCTAGTCCTAATTTCTCCACCATTTCTGTAGAAACCAAATTATCTTTACTACCACTGTCAATGACTACTTTGCATACGTTTCCTCTTGATTTGCATGTGGTTATGAAAAAGTTCTTCCTTTGTGCTAGTTCATGGATTTATTTTAATTCTTTAATTAAAACCCTCTTCATCATGAGTGCTTCTCCAATCTCAAGAGTATCCTCTTTCACTGTTGGTTCTTCTATATTTTCTTGAGCTTCTGCAATATGGGATCCTCTAGTGTTTGCTAATTTGTTTTTAGGACAGTCCCAAGACATATTTCCTATCTTTCCAGAGGTATAACACCTAATTTATCTACCTCTTGAGAAGTATATTCTTCCCCTGGATTCTCCTTCTCTTGGTGATTGGATACTAGAGTTTGCTACTTCTTCTTTTTTATTCTGAAATCTCCCTTTAGATGATCCTTTTCCTTTGGATTGGATTCTTCCTCTAGTTCTTTGACTTCGTTTCCTGGCTAATTTCTCTTTTTCTTTCAAGGCTTCTTGAGAAGCATCTTCTACAGTCCTCAAAGTTAATAGAATGATTTCATACTAGATTTCATACCTTATTCCATTGATATACCTAGAAAATTTCTCAGCATCATCTTCTACATTACCTTCTCTGATGTTTAGTTTGTATAAATATTCAATATACTCCTTCATTGACATACATTTTTTTCTCAAATTCTATAATTTTCTATACAGATTCAGCTGATAGTCCTTTGACATGAATTTTTCATTAAACTTGGCTACCATTCTATCCCATATCTGAATTGTATCTTTTCCTTTCCTTCTTCTATCATCCTATAACTCATCCCACCATAAGGATACATGTGAATTCAACCTAGTTACAACATGGTTGGCTCTGTTCTCTTCATCTATGTCCTCATAATCAATATACTTGCCCATTGCATTAATCCAATCAAGAAATTCTTCAACATTCGAGTTCCCCTCATACATTGGAGCTTCCATTTTAAGTTTGGGTCCTACCTTTGTAACCATCCATAACAACTACTCCTCAATTGTTTTACCTCCTGGGGATTATCCTCATTCACTAGATCTTGTGTCTTTAGCCTAACTGACATCTCCTATGTTTGGTTCTTTCCTCTGAGATGCTTCCATGGCTTCCATCCTAGCCTGAACTCTCCTTAGTTCATTCTGCAACTCTGTAACAACAAAAATTGTTGGAATATGTGTTACACATCAACATTACTCACTTTGATAAGTGTCGCAAGTGTCGCATGTTGCTCACAAATGTCGCAAGTGTCTCATGTTGCTCATAAGTGTCTCAAGTGTCAAGCAAAACATACTGCCATGATGAAGACACTAAGGAGACACTTAAAATGACTCAAACACTTGATTTGAAGGAAGAGGAATGGCTAACTGAAGTTAAGAACCTCTTTCCACCTAAAAGAAGCATTCAATCTAAGGTTTTAGAAGAGAGCGCTCCCCTATATCACCCTTAGGAGCACTGGCACTCCCCTATAAAGTGTGTGGGAATGTTATAACACCAAACAACCCTTCTGAGGGAGCGCTATGGATTTTAGAGCATTGGCACCCCCCTTAAGCCTACTAGGGAGTGCTATAGTGCTCTGATGGCCTTCTTGAGGGAGCACTACCTATTCTGGGCAGCAGTTGATCTGTTAAGGAGAATAAGGGGAAAATATTTCAATCTTGGAAGGTTGTTCCATTCGAATTCCTGGTTCAACCATGATCTTAGGGAAGATCCCTGGCCTAAGGAGGGAAATCCTTAACTTACCCTAAAGATACCTCAAGAGGTTAGGCCTCTCTAAACCTATATAAGAAGGCTCTGTCATGGTGGAAAGGGGGAAGGATTGGAAGCATGAAACCTATGATATCATAGGAAACATACAGTGAACTAGAGGAAAGTAATCAGTGAAGTTGATGTCATCCGGATCGTGGATCTTTTGAGCAAGGGTTAGAAAAAGGGGACTTGACGAAGTTGTCGCACTCGCATCTACGGTTGTAAGTTACTTCTGTCATTGTTCTCATCAATATGACACACTTGGCCTGTTTCTTTCTAGTTTGTGTTTAATCTTACATGAACTTGTCTCTGATAGATAGATCTATTTCAAGCTAATATCAATAGAGTAGGAAGTGGTTGTACTATTGTTTGTCTACAGGGCTCATCGAGGAGCAAAAGATTGGATCTCAACTCGGAGCATGCAGGGAAAAATGCCAGTAAAAGGTACTTATTTTCTCCTTCCTCCTCACACATTAGTTTGTATAGATCTGAAAGGAAGTCAGTGTCCATGTTAAGCATCTTCTGTCTTAAGAGTTAAGAGTCTAGCTCTCAAGAGGATATCTACCTATCCGTAGGGAGATTTTCCTTCAACAATATGTCTTCTCCTCAGAGGCATGGATGTTGAAGACAATACTCAAGAGGATATGATACCACTTGATAGCTTGGTTTGACCAATTTCAAGCCTCAACTTCCCTTTTCTTGTTGTCTGATTGTAGGTAATAAGTTGACCCAAGACTAACTCAATTTTCTCTCCATATTTCCCATCATGATATTTTCATCTTTTCCTCATGTCTCCTATAGGATCAAAATGGAAATTGTAGTTCTCAATTCAATTATAATAGAGGAATTTTTACTCTAGTATTCAACATGACTGATGCTAAGTTAAGGATCTAATAAAAAAAGGTGCAAAATTCCTTTTGAGAATAAGGCCCCCATGGATAAATATTTTACCTTGTGGCCTGGGGATATGATTGAGGGCATACATTTTCACAAATGAGAAAGGTACCTTTTAAATGTACTGAATGAAACACAAAAAAACCTAGAAATGACACATATCCCCATTGATCAATGCTTGAGATCAATTCACATTTGGCTCTCCAATTAACACTCTCACAACTAAAAAACATGAAAAGGTTCCCCACCATAGATTCTTAGCGCTAGTCAGAATCCAATGGTGTAAATTCGATCTCCCCACTAAACCAATGAAGATTGAGGATTGTTTATCTAAATATAATCAACGATTGACCATTTATTTCAATCTCTTAATTCCTTCTCATAGAGTAAGATCCAACCATTCCAATGCTTCCACTCCAGATCTGATGGTCGTATATGGAGGCTCCTGTAGAATGCAAGTTCCACTACAAATTTTCATAAGATCAAAGGATCAATTTTATTAAGAAATTGATTCATTGTTGGAGAAATAACCAAAAATAATTTCACACTAGAATTTCTTTGAGAAACATTGAGACATGCATCGAAACACCATAGATAAATTAAACCCTGATTTTATTCATTCATTTTCAAAACTTGAGATGAGATTGTATCAATGTTTTCTGGGTTTACTACACATAACCTCATTCTCTCCAATATTCTGTCTCTCTCTCTGCTACCCTTACATATCACATTTATATAGGATTTAGTATCCTTAGGTAGCTCTAACTGGCTAATCCCAAATTATTTCAACAAATCCCCAAAATCACTCAATCTATTCTAATAATCAAGAACATAATCACACCTATGACAATCAAGTTTGATATGGATGCCTTCTAGAGGCTCCTCGAACTAATTATTTAAATTAAAATGAAAATTAAGGTAACCAAATCCCTTTAGTAAATGGTTTGACCCTCTTAGGGTCAGAATAATGAATTTTCTTTGATGCCTCGACATTATTTTTTCCATGCTGGGAAAGGAGGTATTCCCATGAGAAATTTCAAGAAATTGTTTCTAGGAGAGGGGCACCGATGTATTTGGATGGAAGGGAGCTCCTAGGGAAACCAAGGATACAATAAACATAAAATTGAAGAGTGAGAGGGGTTTTGAAGAAGAATATTTGGGATTTTGAATGATTGATGGGGGTGTTAGAGGCCTCCATGAATTCATCAAGATTTTTTTTAAATTCTCTAGATTCTTGAGTTGAATAATGGTATCATTGATTAACTAATTGTGAGAGAAAGGGGAGTGAAATTTGTAAAGGGGAAGACCTTAATGGAGTCAATGAGAATGAAAAAAATATTTGATACTTCAGTCTATACTATCAACCATAAGAATAAAGATAAAAGGAGAAAGGGGACCACCTTGATGAATACCCCTTGAGGGCCAAAAAGGGGGTGAGGGGGAATCGTTTACTAGTAGATAAAAAAAGGCCAAAGAGACAAGCACTAGGATCTAGCTAACCCAGGTGGGGTGAAATACAAAGGGAAGGAGAAAAACTATGATTTATTGATAGATCATATTATCAAATTATTTTGGCATGTCTATTTTGATCAACATTTGATCCAGGTGGATCTCAGTGGCCATCCACCTTTTCCACTAAATAAACATTTCATGCCTATTGTTTTGTTAAACCACGATATCCACCCTTTTTATGGGGAATGGAATGTAATTACATCTTCATTTGTTACTTACAAACATCATGTAATGAATTCCTAGTGGTGTTATGCACATTCCTACAACATAGCATTAATGTAATAAATCCCATAAGAACTTCGTAGTTAAGCGCGCTCAAGCTAGAGTAGTAATGGGATTGGTTACCACCCAGGAAGTCCCAATGTTTTACATGACTATGAAATTTTATAAACTTATACCAATTTATCCCACATGCATCATGCGAATTGTTCCCCTCTCATTCTCTAATATATAATTGAGGTGAAGGAGGCCCTTTAAGCATGCAATGGAGTGTGATGTAAATCTTGTCGTAAATGAAGCATAACCAACATCTCTTTCATTTCATAGATAAGCTACCCCATTCTTCCAGTTTGTGTTCTACAATGTTTTTCTCTCTTATTCATTAATGGAAGTAGGGTTTCACTATATTTATGTCTTTCTTGCAATATCTTTGTTTATTATGAATACCCCACTTCTACCATTGTGACCACAACAATACAACCAAAATAAATATAGGAGCTTAAGGAGGGGAATCACCTATTCCAATCATAGATGTGGGTAAAGGGGTGTTGGATTACTGATAAGGGGGGTGAATAAGTAATAGAGAAATTTAATCCTTTTTAACCATATAATCCAAGTGTTATATCAATGTAGCATTATCATCCAATAACTGCAGAGTAAATAAGCAATGAACAAATGAAAAATCATACACATACACAATACACCATTGTTTTACATGGAAACCCAAAGCGGGAGAAAACCACATAACGATTTTTCTTATATGTCTTGAAGAATTACATTCATTGGAAGCACCAACTTCCTTTATTTTCCAGCTGCAACTAGAAGGAGGCTCCAAGCCCCTTGATTTTCAGGATAAAACCCTAGGGAAGATCCAACTCCCCTACTCTCTGGCTACAACTAGAAGGAGGCTACAACCCCCTATGTTCTTCATATACAACTAGAAGGTGGCTACAACCACCTGTCCTTGCCCCATCTAATCACCTTGAAGTAGAATTAGAATGATGGAACCACTATCACACTATCACTGTGAGATATACCGGTGTAAACCTGTACCAATAAACCTGAACCATACATCA
>ML789488.1:310276-321586 GCA_009831015.1 Picea engelmannii | reverse complement strand
TTTTTTTATTGTGAAAATGGTGAGATGACCTATAAATAACATACCTTAGAAAGCATCATCAAAATAATTTATCCTCCCTTGAATTCCGACGTTATTTTCTTCACCTTCCCTCTGAAACTCGGCTTATATATCCTTTGGTTACCTCAGCCACCTATAGATATTCAATATTCTCAAGTGTTATATGAAATGAGAGTGCCTTGCCTCTTATTTATACTCTCCAAATATCTTCCTTAGAAGCATCTTCTAGGTCACTTAACCCATTTCTAGGTCACTTAACCCATTTCTAGGTCACTTAACCTATTTCTAGGTCACTTAACCTATTTTTTCTCATTTTTAGGGTTAACCACTTTCCATAATTAGAAAGTTCTTCATTACTTTATCATTTAAATATTCCTCCTTGACTTTGTCACCTCACTTTATCATTTAAATAATCTTCTTTGATTTTGTCACTTCAATTTATTATTTAAATAATCCTTCTTGAATTTGTCACTTTACTTGATCGTTTAAATAATAATTTATTCTTTGCAAGCTCTTGACTTATTTGACTAGGTCACTTAACCTATTTCTAGGTCACTTAACCTATTTTTCTCATTTTTAGGGTTAACCACTTTCCATAATTAGAAAGTTCTTCATTACTTTATCATTTAAATATTCCTCCTTGACTTTGTGACCTCACTTTATCATTTAAATAATCTTCTTTGATTTTGTCACTTCAATTTATTATTTAAATAATCCTTCTTGAATTTGTCACTTTACTTGATCGTTTAAAAAATAATTTCTTCTTTGCAAGCTTTTGACTTCTTTGACCTTTTGGGGCTTCAAGCCAACATATGAGGGTCCTCCAACTTCGTAAGGCCATAACTCTCAAACCGTGAGGAGTTATGTGGCATTCCACATACCACCAGAAATGGCATGACATGTACTATCCATATAGAATAGTATTACCTTCAAATATATTAAAACTCATACCATTATACATGAAACAACCTTGGGTCCATTACCCAAACCTTTGTGCTACCAAAATTCACTATCAGACTTTCTTCAAGGGTTGACATCAATGCCAACCAAGCTTAATAAAAAATGTGATCCCACTGCATTTCATTGTTGACAACATGATTGAGAAGAACCTAATGTCATTCGATGTCGTCAAGAGATTGAAGCCGCCAATGATGCAACACCCTTAACCATACACCATTAGATGGTTGATCCAGGGATGAGAAATCTGTGTCATCCAGTAGTGTCACCTATCCTATGGCATTAATCCCATCAAAGATGAGGTAGTGTGTGATGTTTCCCCACTTGAAGTTTGTGATGTTTTTTTAGGACAACCATATATGTGGCAACGTCATTCTATCTATGAGTCTTGGCCCCACAATGTCATTTTTACTTTGGTAGGTCAGCTCTACAGGGTACCAGAGGTAGCTCTGACTACTACCACTTCATTGATCTTGGAAAAACAATGACACAAAGTATTCTCTCAGAACACAAAGTTTTCCCTCTTCATTATCCATTCAAATAATGTACATAAGGTCATTGTGACCACTACAACCTCAGCCCAATATGTTTCTATCCAATAGAAGAAGGTTGAAAATATTGTAGAGGAGCACAAAGGGAATAAGAATCTTCCATTTTTTCAACATAGCTTTATTGACCTTGACCCTCTTTAGGTATTTTTTGGGTTCCTACCATTACCCCCTATTGATATATATCTTATTGTTTCATCTTCACCGACATAATCCTCCCATACTTAGACTAAGGAAGATCCTACATCCAGATCTATTGAATGCATCCAACACCTCCAACAGGTTCATGACATCCTTCCATTATTAGGAAATGAGAAACACTTCCATGCTACACCTAGAAGAAGAGAGGAATAAATATGTAAACAAGAAAGTAAATGACACAACAAAGACACATCACACAAAGATTTTACCTTGGAAACCCAAACCAGGAAAACCCACATTCCTTGAGCATTCTATTTTCTTGTTCTCTTATTCATTCATAATAAATGTTACATTCGTAACCTTGGTCCACACCTAAGACACAATCGACATCATTCCTTGGGGATAAAACCCATTCATTTGAAGAGCATATGCATGATTTCTGAGACTTTAAAGATGACCAGTTTGTAGAGAACGATGATATCTTCATGAGGCTATTTTTCCAAACTCTATGTGGAGATGTTAGAAAATTGTTCAAAGAACTCCATGTTGCCTCAATTGATAGTTGGATAGCTCTAGTTGTTGTCTTTATGAGGTAGTGGGGTAATAAAAGGGATCACCTAAACCACTTGAATGAATTTGGCTCACTCAAGAAAAGAGACAATGAATATGTTGATGACTTCAATAGGATATTTAATAAGCTCTATAATAATATACCCGTAACTATAAATCCATCACAACCAAAAACCATAGTGACATACGCTAGAGCATTTGATGTTGATTTTTCCATGACCTTGAGAGAAATAAGATCCACAACCTTGATAGTAATGCAAGATAATGCAATATACATCGAAGGGAATATGATTGCATAAGGAAAGATGAAGAAAAAATAGAATTAGAAAGAAGATAAGAAGGTCATGGAAGACTGCGGGACTTCTGATCCAAGTAGAGAACCCCAAGAAGAAAATATGGATGAGATGTCTAGATTGATTAGGAATCTGACAAACAAAATGTCCAGATTCGAGATAGAGAATAGAAATGTAAACAAATCCCCTCAAGAGGGAGGTATAATTAATCCTAATCATAATCAATTCATAATACTTCCTAATCCACAACTCATGAGAAGGGATAGAAGAAACGAAGAATAACCCCTTCATCCCCCTGCAAAAAAAAACAGTGATAACAACTTTATTGAAGAAGTAGTAGATGAGGGCTATGATGAATACATAGAATAAATCCACCTACTTCAAGATGATATTGATGTAACATCCCCGACCACCCATGTCGAGCCATGCTACTCCAGAAAATGTTTTTATTATATTCTCAACATATAGTAACATTCCCATCATCCAACTGATATGGCATATAAAATTTTTGAACTACATGAATTTAAAACATATACACACAGAACTCTTGCAGAAATTTATATATAAAATGTAAACAGAAAAATACAGTTTGTAAATGCACAGATTCATACTGAAATAATAGTAAACTTATACATGCATCATATACAAGCAATACCCATAAACATGAAGACAGTTATAACCACACATAGGATAAACCCATAAAAATAAACACGTAAATAATAATGAAGCATGTAAATTTATCACACAATTGACACTTATCTTGGTAAGAATATCACCAGCTATGTGCAGACCTTCCACGAAGCTCCTGGCCTTAGACCACACTGCTCATCACTCACAACAGTGGGTCACCCCCAAGCTGGGACTAAACTCCTCTCGGGTAAAGGGGTTCCTAACTAGGATGATGTATCACATACAACATGAAGACTTAGTCACATGTGCCAACTCAAACTAACAACCTATAGTCCCTCATTCCCCACATGCTTGTCCCACCCCAAGAAGTGTGCCCCTTCTTTGCTCAACATTCCTTCGGCTGCCCCACTTCCTTTCTGGGCTTCAGCAACAGGCCAAACAGTAAGTCTTAGAGACCTGTAGCTACAATTTAGGACCTTCAGGAAGTCAATTCCCAATAATTCTCTCACCCACAGAATTTCTCACAAGCCTAACAACTCATCTCTTATATATCCCATCGGACTGGAAACACTCTTCCTTAGTCAAGCTCCCAAGCTAACCAATTACACAAACAGTTATGGGTATGGATACAGGTTCAGGTACAGTGACATGAAGGTATGAAGGATAGCTCAGTGCATGTGTGAATGATCATGGAATGGCTGAATGGATGACTGAATGATGGAAAAATGAACTAATTCCAAACAATATGTATGCATGTCCCCAACTTGACACTTGTCATGTTGGGAGCTACTTTGGCCCACTTGTCCCCAAATTTAGAACTTAGGATAAAATAATTATCCATGCTTTATGATTTAAGAAATATTAATATAATCTTCCTTTTTGGCTTAAGCTCCCTAGCTTATCCCTTTTCCTTAACTCTTAGACCCCCTTTTCCCTAACTAGTGGAGTTTGTTCCCACATACTTTTTTATCGTGGTCGGTCTTTGTGCATCGATGTATTTTATATTAATTATGAGACATATAAAAAAACAAGCGCACTGGCCTTTAACATCTAGGATCTCTAGCCTAATTCAAAACATAAGCATCCTAGCTTATAATAACTAGATTACTAGCCTATAAAACACCTCATATACACAAAGGCTCCTTGGCCTCAAAATCGTGCACACTTAAGTTGTTTCTCACAGTATCCTGGAATGTGCACACTTCATCATTTTACTTTGTAGTACATGCGCGCAATATACCATGGAAGGTGCATAAAATTTTTATGTCAAACATCTCACCAACTTACGTACATTTGTATTTACATTTACAATTGGGTTCGGCCTAGGGATATTACAATCCCCTCCCCTAATTTATGCATTTTCCTTAGTGCATCATGTACACATATACAACAAAATTTTCAAAAATAGTAAAAAAGATGTGGGTACTCTTCCTGCATTGCATCCTCATGCTCCCAAGTAGCATCCTGAGGACTGTACCAGGTCCATTGGACCTTTACAAGACCTATGGCTTGATTCCAGAGCTGTTCGATTTTTCGGTCTGGAATGTGTACCGGATGCACTTGGAAAACACCTTCTTTCTCCACCTGAATCACATTCCAATCAATAACATGATTAGCATCGGGTATAAATTTCTTGAGMAATGATACATGGAATACATTATGAACAGACATAGATGCAGGAAATGCAATCATATAAGCTAATGGACCAATCCTCTCTAGGATTTCAAATGGTCCACAATAGMAAGCTGCCAACTTTGAACAATTTCCCAACTTCGGGGAACTTCTTTTGGCCTTCAMTTTCAAGAATACATGGTCCCCAACTTTAAATTCCCTATGAGTTCTACTCTTATCAACATATATTTTTTTCCTATCTTGGGCAACCTTTAAATTTTGTTTTATTTTCAACATTTTCTCCTCAATTTTCCTGAGTAAATCTGGMCCAACCACTGCTCTATCTGCTAGGTTATCCCAACTTATCTATGTGTTGCACTTTCTKCCATAAAGTGCCTCAAATGAGTTCATCTTTAGAGATGATTGGTTCCCATTGTTATAAGAAAACTCTACCAAGTGTAGGTAGTCTTCCCATTTTGATGGTTTATCCATCACATACATCCTCAACATATCTTCAATCACTTGATTCACCCTCTTTATTTTTCCATCTGATTCTAGATGATAAGATGTGCTTAAATTCAAATTTGTTCCAAATCCATTAAATAATCCCTTCCAAAAATTTGAGGTAAATTTTGGATATCTGTTAAACACAATTGTCTTGGGTATGTCATTTAATCAAGCTATTTCTCTCATAGAAATATAAGAAATGTTGGTTTCCTTGTGAGTTAGCTTAACTGGAATAAAATGGGAAGCTTTAATAAGCTTATCTACCACTACCATGATATAATCATGTTGCTTGTGTGTTATGTGTAGTTTGGCGGTGAAATCCATTGTTACAACTACCCATTTCCACTCAAAAATGGGTAATGGATGTAGCAAACCAGCTGGGTGTCGATGGTCATCCTTTACCCTTTGACATTCCAAACATTTTGAAATAAAATCAACAACTTATTTCTTCATTCCTGGCCAATAATATTGGCTCTTGATAGTTGCAATAGTTTTCTGATAAACTGGGTGCCCAACATAAGGTACATTATGCATTTCTATGAATATCATATTTTTCAATTCATGAGAATTTGGTACATACATTTTTCCCTTATGCATGAGAATTTCATCATTATCTATCTTGTATTCTTCAATTTTATGTTGTAAATTACCTTGCTGTAATTTTTCCACTATTTCCTTGTATTGCAAATCTAATTTTGAAGCCTAAAAAATTGTGTCCTCCAAATATGATTGGTACATGCTAATGGTTGTAGCATGTAATTCATGCACTCTTCTGCTGAGTGCATCAACCACTTTGTTCTCTTTCCCCCTGATATCCTTTATATCAAATTCATATTCACTTAGAAATTCGAACCATCTACTTTTCCTAGCATTTAGAGTTGGTTGATAAAATAAATATTTCATACCATTATGGTCTGTCCTCATCTCAAACCTTTTCCCCATGAGGTAGTGTCTACATTTACTCAAGGTATGCACTATGGCTGCCAACTCCAAATCATGAGTGGAATAGTGTCTTTCATACTCTTTCAACTTCCTTGATTATAACATATAACAAACCCATTTTGACTGAGAACTCCACCAAGTCCTTTTTTACATGCATTTGTGCATATAATGAAGTCTTCATTTGGTTCTGGAATCCTTAGTATTGGAACACTTGTTAATAATTGTTTCAAGTGTTGGAAACTCTCTTCACAATCCGATGTCCATTGAAACTTCACACCCTTCTTTTGCAGGGAAGTGATTGGGTGTGAAATCTTTGAGAATCCTTCAATAAATATCCTATAGTAGACTGTAAGGCCCATGAATGATCTGACCTCTATCACATTCTTTGGTGCTGACCATTCTCTAATGGATTCTATCTTTTCCGGATCCATTACTATCCCATCCTTTGAAATGATATGCCCCAAATAATGAATTTTCTTCTGATAAAATGAGCACTTGCTCAATTTGGCATACAACTGATGCTCCCTTATTACTTGCAACATCATCCTCAAATGATTCTCATGCTCTTCTTTTGATATAGAATATATAAGGATGTCATCCAAAAAGACAATGCCAAACTTATCTTAGTGTTCTTTAAAAACACCATTCATTAAGCACATGAAAACAAATGGTGCATTTGACAACCCAAATGGCACCAGCGTGAACTCATAATGACCATACCTTGTCTTGAAGGTGGTCTTGTTGATATCTTCCTCTTTAATCCTTACCTGATGGTATCCTGACCTGAGATCTATCTTTGAAAATATATTTGCATCGTTCAATTGATCAAAGAGATCATCAATCCTTGGCAAATGATACTTGTTCTTTACAGTCACTTTATTCAACTATATGAAATCAATGCACAATATTAATGTCCCATCTTTCTTCTTCACGAACAAGATTGGGGAACCCCAAGGTGACACACTTGGGTGTATATACCCCTTCTTCATAATTTCTTCAAGATGCATTTGCAAATCCTTTAGCTCTTATGTATTCATTCTGTAAGGAGTCTTTGACACTGGAGCTGCTCCAGGCATTAAATTTATAGATAAATCAATATATCTTTTTGGGGGTATTCTTGGTACCTCCTTGAACACATCTTCAAAATATTCTAGGATTGCATGATCTTCCAAGTTTGGCACCTTATCTTTAGGTGTCTCTTCCATATGAGTTGCAAATATTTGACATCCTTTTCTGTAACATTTCTTCAGCTGCAATGTTGAAATTTCTCTTATGGTTGTTGATCATACCTTCCACTTCAATCATATGTGACTGATACTCTGCTTTCTTGTTGTTCAGGGTTGCATAGATCCTTGGTACATTTCTTCCCATGTCCTCCACTATTTCATATTGGTGTACATTGTGAACAGTCCTCACTTTTTCACCCCTATAAGGAAAATCTTTTAACATATGATCTCCTTTACAACCCCAACATTGAATAGGTGGTTTCCTTGGCATTTGACCCCCTTGTCTCAATCATTCTAGGTTCTAACACTTATGGTTCTTATTTGAATGCCTCGTGGAGTGATGGTGATTTGTTCTAACACTTATGGTTCTTCTTTTCTCATCAAGAGACCTGTGACTTCCTCATTTTCTTGAGTCATTCTCCTTATCAAATTTCTTTTCTATTATGTTCAAGATCTACATTAGCTTCATGTTGAAGTCCTCTTGCTTCACCTTGGATCTCATAAGCCTTTAGTTATTAGATTTATGGATTTGAACATCCTTCTACAAATTTGTAATGGTCTCTACCATATTCATGTTTTCATCCCTTCCTTCTCCATGTCCATTAGAGTTTGTTCCTTCATTGCCCAAATGGACATCCATCCCTTTGATCTCATCTTCCTAGATGTAAGGCCCATTGTTCATATTCCATTCCTCTGGACTCTGTGCTAATCCTTATATAATCTAGTTGTTGTCAACTTTGCAAAAATGTGCAACCAACAAAACTTTGTCAGACTAACTATTTCAACAATTTCATGAAAATATGAACCATTCTAGTTCAATAATATATCATAATTGTTTCTTCTGATTTCTTGAAAAGTTGAATGTCGAGATCAATTTTTTGGGTAGACAATTATATTCTAATATCCAACAACTTTCCAACACCTACTCCCATGCTCAATTCCAAGTCTTGAGCATAAAGTTATGGTTATTTGAAAATTACCCATGAATTTTTCTGTTCACACTTCAACTTGGAGAAACTCTATGCTATAATTATACATTTTTTCACCTACTCCTTTGGATTTTTCATAGTATATCAATTGGGTTTCTTCATATACATATTCTAGACACTTCATCCAAGTTTCACCTTTTTCTGGGTTCTGGGCTGCTAGTTACAGCCTGCTGAAGTTCTAGGCCAATTTGTGTTTTTGGTCTAGAATGCTATAGGTACCTTCTTTGCCATCTTAAACATTTTTAACATGCCTCGACTCCCTTGTCTCAATCATTATGGGTTCTCTAGAATTTGGCTGCCCCTGAGGATTATTTTTTAAGAATGGTGGCTTAGTTCCCTTCATCATCTGATTTATCTTGAATTTCGTTTTGTCTTCCCAAGCCTTTTGGAAAGTCGGCCTTGATTTTTGCTAATCATATAGGCATTTAGCTTGCCTTATGGTATCCTCCAATGTATTGGGATCATCATACTATATTTTTTCACTGATGAATGATGTAAATCCACTCAAATACCTTTGAATCTTTACTGTCTGATTATTGATGAAAGAATCATACTTCAACAGTTCTAAAAACCTTCTTTCATATTCATCTATGGTCATACTCCCAAGCTTGAGTTCAAATAAATCTTTCACTTTCTTGTCATGGTATCTCTTAGTCAAGTATTTCTTTTCAAAATAATTCTTGAATTCCCACAAGTAACACTTTTCTCTTTAATGTGATGCACCTGTACAAGCTGATCCCACCACATGGATGCCTTTCCCTTGAGTTGAGATGGACATTCTTCCTTCTGCATGAGATGAATAATTATGCAATTTAAAATACTTTCTCATTCCCAATAGCCATGTCTCTACATCTTCATTCTTCTTGTGCTCACTATCAAATGTATGAGGTTTGATTTTGTTCATTTCTCCTCGTAGCTCATCCACCCCAGACCTCTTATGATTCCTAACATGGGATGGACTTTAGCTGTTGTGTTCCCTTTTATTGGAATTCCTCGGGGAGTGATGGTGATTTTTGCTAACACTTATGGTTCTTATTTTCTCATGAGGAGACCTGTGACTTCCTGATTTTCTTGAGTTGTTCTCCTTATCCAATTTCTTTTCTATTCTATTCAAGCTCTACATTAGCTTAATGTTAAAGTCCTATTGCTTCTCCTTGGCTCTCATAATCCTTTAATTATCATATTTATGGATTTGGACATCCTTCTACAAATTTTTAATGGTCTCTACCATATTCATGTTTTCATCCCTTCCTTCTCCATGTCCATTAGAGTTTGTTCCTTCAATGCCCAAATGGACATCTATCCCTCTCATATCATCTTCCTGAATGTAAGTCCCCTCTACATATTCCATTCCTCTAGACTCTGTGCTAATCCTTATCTAATCTAGTTGTTTTTAACTCTACAAAAATGTGCAACCAACAAAACTTTGTCAGGCTAACTGTTTCAACAATTTCATGAAAATATGAACCATTCTTGTTCAATAATATATCAGAACTCTTTCTTCTAATTTCTTGAAAAATTGAATGCCGAGATAAATTTTCTAGGTGGATAATTATATTCTACCATCCAACATATTTCCAAAGCCTTCTCCCATGTTCAATTCTGAGTCTTGAGTAGCAAGTTATGGTCATTTGAAAATTACCCATTAATTTTATTTTTAACACTTTAACTTGGCACAACTCTGCGCTGTAATTATGCATTTTTGCACCTACTCCTTTGGAGTTTTCATAGGATATCAATTGGGTTTCTTCATATACATATTATAGACACTTTTTTCAAGTTTCACATTTTTCTAGGTTCTGGGCTGCTAGTTACAGCCTACTGAAGTTCTAGGCCAATTTGTGTTTTTGGTCTAGAATACTACAGGTACCTTCTTTTCCATATCAAAATTTTTTAACATGCCCAAAAATTTAATTCAGATCTAGGATAGTCTTCTATGGTTCAATATATTTCCATTGACTACTCCAGTGCCTCAATCTGATTCCAGAGCATAAAGTTATGGCTCTTTGAAGTTAGTTGGGTCTTAAAATTTACCCTCCATTGTTTGTGTTGTAACTTTCTAATAAAAGCTCCGTTTGACGAATGATTTACACCATTAGAAAGCTCTCTCCAATATCTTTAATTTGAGATGCAGAGACATAGTATACCTTGATACAATTTTTTTTCATGGTTTTTGAGTACCTAAAAACATTGTTAAGTCCCTCAAAAACGAGCTGCAAGAAGATGATGTTCAAATGATATAAAATGTCACAAAAATTCGTTGTTTTTTTGATGTTGTTCACCATCCAAATGAATTCATGCGCAAACATTTCAACCTGTACACCCATATTTAGCATGTGTAACAACACCACAAGGTAATTTTTTCTCTACACATCACTTCTCTATCGCGCTAATAACTGGCTCGCACTACTTTTGTGTCGCACGCTAATATCCACCGTGAATTTTTTTGGCTCTTGTACTATTACCTCTTGCGCACCATTTTTGTATTGCATGCTAATATTCCGCGCGCATTTCACTCTATGCTCTGCACCATGCCAAATTTTATTACTCCCCCACCGCGCACCAATACTCTGCACACACCATTAACTAAACTATCGTGTGACAACATATACCCACATTACGCGTGCACCAACCAAACTCCTCTGTGCTCTACCAATACTGTGCACACCACCCTCGCCATTATTATGTGTGTGCACACTGCACTCACCTTATTATGCATATTCACACCGCACAATTCTAAATTTAGTGTGCGCACCCGCACACCAACATTTTTCCACGCGATGCCAAATTTAGTGTGTGCACCCACACATCAACATTTTTCCACATGGCACCAAAATTTAGCGTGCGCACCAGCATGCCAATATTTTTTCGTGCGGCA